>JAYMSP010000927.1:0-38888 GCA_036897095.1 Plantago elongata | reverse complement strand
CTTTCTCCAAGTGCAGCCATATCACTCATGAGAGTAGTAAACCGAAAATCAAGTTCTTCCAGAGTTTCAGTGGGACCATGTTTGAAGTTTTGGAATTTCAACTTCAGAACCTCGAACTTGTTTTCTTTGGTTTTCTCAGTTCCAGCACAGATTTCTTCAATCAATTGCCATGCAACTTTCGGCGTCTTTGCACACCATAGTTTGCACTGTATATACTCAGGTGTCGATCGAATGATGATGTTATGAGCTTGACCATCCAACTTGTGTCTCTTGACATCTTCCGATGTCCAGAGTTCACGAGGTTTGTCTTCATACTCAACTTGTCCAGCAGTAGCACGACCACTATCACTAGTGGAAGTGTCACTACCTTCAGCATCAGCGTTTCTCTGACCATCAGATACTCCAATCACATGTTTGAGCTGCCTGATTTTGATTGGTCGTTCCTTGATGACATAGATCATCTCATCACTGATTGCTTCAAGATGCAGCATCATGTTGTTCTTCCATTCTCGTAATTCTCGGGTTTCAGAACCGGAGCATCACTCAGAGACATACATACACACTTAACACACAATTAAAAAACGTCCTCGGAAAGCTACAAAAACCGTTACCTATCTGGGGGATTGAGGTTCAGTGTAGAAAGCTTGGGAACCTCCTGCTCTTATACCACTTGTTGGTCCATATAACGGCAAAGAAAAAGACTAGAGGGGGGGTGAATAGTCTTTTTAAAATTTTATCGATAAACACGATTTCTCAGATAGTTGAAGGTATTTGATACCTATGATTAGAGAGTCGAAGTCTTTATAAGATAGATAAATGGGTTTGTGCTTAGAAAGAGTAAATGTGTGTGTGTGTGTGTGTGTGTGTGTGTGTGTGTGTGTTTGTTGAAATGTAAATACATAAAGTAAATGACACAGCAAGTATAGTGGTATATGGAGGTGGCGTAATCCTCCAACTAATCCACTCGGCCTTCAAAGACCTAGAATCCACTAGAACAGATAATTGAGTTCTCCTTACAATTGATCATATTCTAAGATTCCTTTAACAAATGTTCACCCTGAGTTGTTCCCCAGCTCCTAGAGCCAAGTACTTCATATACTCAAGATAAACTTTGAGTTATTCCTTGATTTTCCAAATCAAGTACTTCTTGTACTCCACGCCTTGATGGTGTTAGTTATGTTGTTGTCAGGTAAGCTTCTCTTTATAACTTTTCAATTATATTCAGAGAGCTTGAAGAGATGACACTACTTGATATAATTGTTCAGTATATGGTAGGTTCTCCTTAACTAACCCAAGATTGTGAGATTTGTTCAAGAGAATGAATCTCAGACAGTTATCCAATAATTCACCTCTTTCACAAATTACACTACTTGTTGAATGATCAACACACTTAGAACTACTAGTGAATTCTCGAGCTTGTTAGTCGCAACATATAGCTTGGAGAATTATAGTAAGAATGCTTGAGAGAATACTTGATTGATAGTTGAGATGATCGTAGTTCATGTGTGTATTTCTCAGCTTCTAAGTGACGATATTTATAGGTGAATTTGATAGTCGTTTGAATAGTATCCATTAGACATATTTCAAATTCAATCCGTTCATATTTTGAAATTAGTACTCCCATGTATATATATCTCTTTTCAGAGAATTCTGCATAAGGATAGTGACATTTCTGTCCAGCATTAAATGCAGTGTACTATATTTTGTCCTGTAGTCTCAACGTATGCATGTAGCTTTCTGAAGCATCACATGTTCCATCTCTCATAAACATGTTGTGACTTTGTTTTGTGAACAAAACACAAGTCTTTACACAGCTTTCTGGAAGCAACTATCTGAGGAGACTTTCCTCCTTTGTCTTCGAATACCTTTGTACAAAAGGTCTTCTCTTGGTCTTCTTCGAGCTAAATAAAAAATTAGGATAAGTCATTGTGTTGAGTGATCAAAATACTAACAAATATTCCTAACATCTTCTTCCTTCATCTTCACTTCCGATAGACTAATATTATTTTGTCTCTTTTTGCGCTCAAAATCTGAAGCAATCTCATTACTTGAGACCAAAGCTCCACATGCTCTGCCGGTGTCTTCTTCAATACACGGAATCTCAGAATTCTTGCAAGAATGGCAGTGGGCTGTGATTTCGCCACAACCATAAGCGGAGCAATCGCATCCACAAATTACTCCCTTATGCTATCTCGCACTCTAAAACTTATTGAGAACAAGGTGTCCACTGAATTGGCCTTGGCGGAGACCAGAGAGTGACTCCAATGCTCACTCAAACGAAGATTATGGCCTTTGTTCAGTGACAACTTCTCACTGTTGCAGAGCAATAATTTGAGAGCTGGAGAAGCTTGTTAGTAGCAGCTAAAAACCTAGTTGCAAATTTAGGAGTTGTATTTCCCAAGCGGCAAAGAGAATACGAGGGCAAAAAAGGCGGAGAAATCGGACGGCTCTTTGATGAGTCACCACAGTCCGAACCCGCATCTGAAAACAAAGAAGAAATTGGTGAGGTGTGAGTAGATAAAGCATAAAGGGTTTATTTAAAGCCACAATGGATCCGCCGTGCCATCGTCATCGACCCGCCTCCACCCTCTCGCCACCATCATCTTCGCCAGACCGCCACCATTGATTGACTATAGAATCTTCTGTCTTTTTTCTTTTCCCAACACATCCTAACTATATTCACACACGTATCCTGTATGGGATGAGCTTTTCCCCTAGTCGTACTAAATTGGAAGAATGGATATGGAGAAGGTCAGTAAATTGCTAGAGAGGAAGCAGAAAAAGGTGAAAATTGGTGTGAATGACTGAAGAAGAAGAAGCGGAAATGAAGGGTGGCCGAAAGTTTCTCCGCGCGTGTACTCGCGTGCCAGTATTGACTTATTATTATAATTTAATAATACTGTATCTAAAGAGAAACAAGAGACTTGATACAGAAATAATAATAACCGGCTAACCTTTTTTATTAACACCAAATGTAGCTTATTAATCTTCTACCTGCCTGTGTTAACAGCTAAACTACAACAATCTAGTACAAAAGCTAGCTATTTAGTTACATACTGATGATAGTAGCTCTATTATCATGTCATCTATCAACATCTTCTCAATGTCATTACCTATGGCGTCGATTTCTTTTTTCGAATTCAGCCACTGCATGTCCTTATCAAGTGCATCTTCAGATGAGACACCGTAAGGGTCTTCATGAGAGATCAACTTGTCGAGAACAAGTTTCACACCTGTTGGTGATGCAGAATTCAATCCTGATACTTTTGGTTCCACCCATGGAAACAGGTCGATATTCTCTTCAAATATTTCCATGAGTACTTCATTTGTCCTGTCAAAAAGCAGCCTCCTTTCTGAGCTCAGACAAGTTGTCTCACTATACTTGTTCTCAAGCTCGTCGAATAACTTAGCATCCAAAGCACAATCTGGGGAGTGCCACTTGGTTCTGTACATATCTAACATGGAATCTTCAAGACCTGATTCTTGTAAGATATCAAGAGCATACGATGTCTCCCAGACTTCAGCTCCTCCTAAAGCACGGTTTCCTCCAAAAACAATTTCATTCTCTGTTGGAATAAGCGAGGACACCTCAGTGTATGTTCCGGATTCCATCTTGAGAAGATTAAGTTGCATTCTGAGTTCTGCAGAGAAAAGATAGGAAGGTGAAAACCAAGGACATTTGCATGTCAACAAATCTTGGACCACAAACCTGAAGGTAAAAATTATTCAATATTTCAGCTTTTCATTTGACTGTTTATATTCTGTCCATCAACGATCAAGGATCCTACGACAGTGGTTACTTTTCAGTGGCTAGTAAAAAAATTAGCCTTTTATGAATACTATAGATTTTTGGAAAGGATGTAAAGAACCAATTGCAATACAATGCAATGACCAACTGGGAATTCGATAATTATGGACAATAGCGTCAAAACCTTAACATATACGCAGTCTACAATAGTTGTTTCCAAAGTGAATTCCAACATCTCTTAGTTGTTCATAGTTCCGTAAAACATGTAAAGTTTAGCACATACTGTAGTAGTTTTTTACCTTGAAACTTCAAACAAATGTTTTCCAATAACTGTCCAACATGATTGCCATTTTGTATGATATCAACAATACCAGCTTCTCGCGATCTAACAGTCCAATAATGTATACTACTGCTTAAAGAAATTGAATTTTGAAACTCTAGTAGGTTCTTACCATAAAGTTCAGCACCAACTCTCTCAAAACTTTCAGAACTAGATGATGCATCTTCTGAAAATGGGACCTCAAGAATTGAAACCGGACTAGCATGATTTGCCTCGTTTGAGTTCTTGGGCGGTTTGGACTGACCTTCTACATTCTGAAAAGTAAACAGTTCAATTTGCACATTCAAATCTGGAAATGCAGGAATCTAGACTGACCAGTTTAACATGAACAGAGGCAGTAAAATATAGTGCTATGCATTATTTAAAATGAAGAGGCAGCATGAGTAAGTCGCGTAAATTACTAGTTGTCACAATGTAGGAAATTGCAAAGAATATTCCTTAACAACAAAGAGAAATATAGCAACGATTATAAAACAACTACCAAGATGATGTTAAACCTGCATCATGATTGTAGTCTACATACTCGAGGAATTTTGTGGCGCATTATTGTATCAAACAATTACCAAATCCTCCAAAACATAAACATTAAATTACATTCTCCCTATGTGTTAATGATTACATATATCCCCGGTATACGATTACATATCACCTAAAACTTAACCACATAAACATTATAAGGGGTGTTAATCAAATATGTAAGTCTTCATTTAAAAAAACACGTAACTCGTGAAATTAGGAAGTTATACGGATATAGGCAGTAGGGCATTAAAATTATCGATTCACAGTAAACCTAAATAAAGTTTTGGACTTCAGGGTTTAATTTACAAACACAAGACAGCCATTAGATGTGATGAAGACAACATCAGACAATTACAATGATAATTAATGGACAAAATTGTTTAATTTCAGGATCTACAGAATTGCTTACATTTGTATAAGATAACATGCACAACAATAAAGAGGTACCATAGCAACTACAATATAATAATTCACCTATTCCGGTGAACTACCTTTCTTGGTCTCAAATATTATTTGTGATAGGAGAACCAACCTGTGGTCAATCAGCGACTATGAAGTAAACTTAAGGGTGCCAATTTTAGCCCCGTTTATGAGGCTATGAGCTTAGGTTTATCCATTCCTTGCTCATTTAAAAGGATATGAGACCCATCTGTTTACAAAAAATGGGTAAAAACTGGGAACCACTTAGAACTGATTTAAAATATAGGTGAAAAAGAGTGAACTGTTGGCCGTTTAAAACCCTGTAATTCAGTACAAGCTAGATATCCCATATTTTCATACTTACATTCTTATTTCAAGAAATGAGCAACTTATAACCATTATACATTTTGTATTACCCTAATCCGTCCATTTTTCACCCTACAAAAATGGAAACTCAAAAAAAGAAGAAAAAGATACAGGATTGCTTACCTTTGCCAAGTTATTAAGGTCAGAAATGGAATTTACTCTGAAACTGAAAAAAAAAACCTAATTTGTTAACAAGACCACTCCAACCCATTATTACGCTACAGGGGCATGCATCATGCATGGTCAAGCCACCTTAATATATTTTCAAGTCTAGAACTATAATGTGAAGGCTGGAATTGTTGTGTGTAGCCTTGGAAGTGATAAGTACAAAACTTATTGCCAGCTTCAATATTTTGACCAATGCTTATATTACTCGCGAACTTGGAGATATTCACTCATCAAAGATGAAGAGTGTAGTTAGACCACCTTTCTTTCCCTTCTCAACACTAAACAATCAAGGATTGCTCAAGAAAGTCATGAATGTTAATAAAAAGGCTAACTATTTTTTTATCCTCGGAGAGTACTTAACTATTCAATTGTATCACAAAAAGTAGTTGAAGAGAATATTTCACTGGAATCATGTGGGAATGTGTAAAAGTATGAAAATTATCTCACCTTTTAATAATAAAAATAATTAAAGATAATTTAGATTAATATCGAACATATGTAGTGCATTTTCACCACACCATTAAATTAAAGATAGGGTTTATCATTCAATGCAAATTAGATGATATCTATTGCATTTGCAGTATAGGTTTTAGTATTCTCTCCAAGTATCTTATGTGATACAAGTTCAATGAGTACTCTCACGTGAATAAAAAAATAGTTCAGTATCTTATGTGATAAAAGTTGAGCACTTGAGTATCTTTTGTGGATCTACCGCCTTTCCAAATATAGGAAACAAATATAATTCTTAGGAAAACATTGCTGCTTCCTAGCAAACTCATGCAATTGATCAATCAATACACATATTCTAATCGATAGGAAAATTCGGGAATTAGGTTGTCATTTACACTACTTAGCCAATATTGATCTCAATGACCACTTTGTGACTAGCATACTCAACCTACACCTTTTCTATGATCCATTTCAATCTCGTTATATCCCTATAATCGAGCTTCTCTTTTGATACCCATTTTACAAAGAGCTTTCATGGAGCTCTCTCTTCATGTGACTTAGTTAAGTTGCAACTTCATGATCTAAAGCTTGAGAATTGTATGAGAGCCACCTGCACTCCATGCCTCCAATTATAAACAATGCCTACTTGAAAGATGCTTCTGGAAATTTTGCCAGATGAAACTTAGTTTTCCACCTGAATGATAATTCTTGAACCTATGCCCGATGAAACTAGCTCTCCAACTGCACGATGCTTAAGGAAACATTGCTAGAACCCGCTGGTAGATGGTTTAACTCGTATTTGACATGCTATTGCTAAGGGCCTGCGCTAAAGTTTATCAATGCTTAATTCAGCATCTTTATCTGATGTCAATTAACTGGTCCTGTTTGTCACTTACAAAATACCCCTGATCATCCTACATCTGACTATATAGCATTGTTATTATATGTAGCCCAAAATACATTGTTTTACCATTCTCACTCCTTACAAGTGACCTCATCTTGAGCCAATTGCATATCTTATGCACACCCATGTTTAACATAGTCACAGTAAACATCCTTATTGATCTTTGGGATCTTTTAATCCTATATAGACCAGATGTGAGCAAGCAAACCACTATAGCGAAAAGGTTAGGAGTAGAAGTAAACTTTATTCATTAATTCATCAGCATATATCAATATGGTAAAGGAATTTCGATGAGGCAAAAGAATCTACTAGAGTATAAAATATACAGAAATGACTAAAGGTGTATATCCTCTTTATAGTAATCTAATAATAAATATTCAAAAGATGTGTTGTAGAAAACTATATCACTAAAACTAAAACTCTGACAATAAAGCTCTTAAACATGTGTACCTACATGCATTCTTTTATTTATTTGTACTATATTTATTAAAATCAATTAACATTTAGTGGAAATTTCCTTAGCACAACCAGAAGAGCACTTTCTGCAGTATTAGTTTACATGACATACCGTATAGTTTGGAAATAAAAGAGGAAACATGTTCGCAAGCACATAAGACTATGTTCTGTTAATGGGGTGGCAATATAAACAAGACGGTAATGATTCAAACCTGAAGACTTGAATTGCCTGAGTCGTGGGAACTGGGTTTGATTTCATTAGCAACTAAAGACGGCCCCCCCGGAAGGAGTGCAGGGGATTTTGATGACAATGTTTTGATTTCATGTGCAGCACTCATCTTCACATCAAAAACAGGACTTCTACAGGTGACATCCTTATCCGCAGTCTGAAAAAATGGCATTTCTACATCTAAGCTCTTAACTTTCACCTCTGTGTCAATATCAGGATTGGACTCTAGTATAATATCCGTCTCATTGGTGAAAAAGTGCTGATCATAAGGAAGGGAATTCCTGCCATTGGAGTTTAAATCTTTTGACAAAAACCTTCCTCCAGGGAACAGATTTCCCATAACAACCTTACCACTATCACTATCGATGGGGTCACTGCACACAAGAAATCCATCTTCAGTAGACTTATCATGATGTGTGCTTCTTTTGTGCCTTTTCCCACTTAAAGATAGAGGAACTGATATTGATCTGGATGAAGTTCTAACTAATTCGTCCTTCCAACCATCCCTACTGCTGATGCCACAAGGACTAAAATCAGTTCCCCAGAAATTCTCATGATTCGCCTTAGCAGCCAATGGCTTAGGTATTGTTTCACTTTCAGGTTTGGCAAGCATTTCACCTAAAGTGCTACCTCTGCTAACCATTTCCAGATCTCGATACCTTTGAGTCATCTTCCATCTTTCGGATAGTCTCTGCTTGGCCTCCCTATTAACAGGTGATTCAGCTACTTGTGAAGATGAGTATCTATGCAATTTTCCATCAGCAAAGGATTTTTCGGACACAAAGTTTGACATATTTGAATCACAGTCAGTATCACTTTCACTAGCATCATATGAACTTTCATCACCTGCATATCCTCTTAGACTAGTCGACTTCACATCAATAGTCTCCTCATACTCCTCTCTAATCCTTCTCGCTATCCTACTTGCTATTTCTCTGGCATCTTGAGACATTACACTACAAGATGGATCGTTCTTTCTAAATGATGTTGTTTCTGCAAGCCCATTACTCAAGGCATCCTTCATTTCACCTATGTTCTTCAGATAATTTATTTGATCAGGTGAAAAACCTGATATCCGAGCATTTTGCATTTTGTTTGGCTTCAGAATGACAATCCTCCTTGGAATGATCTTGTCCTCACCACTTTCCTCAATATTTGATGACTTGTGTGAAGTAAGATGTTCCTTCTGATTGTGTTGTTCGAGTAGACGACCATCTTTGCGCTTAAGATGAAAAGGGAGTTCTATTTTGCTTGAAGTTTCTGAGTGGAAATATGCTTTGGAGTTGACTATATGCTTGCAGGAAGACGGTTTTAGAACTGCTATATGATTGTCCAGAGCACTGCTAGAATGAGGAAATGATTCCTCGCTGTTTGATTTTGAGCGCTGAAGCTTTAGGTAAGCAGAACAAAGTTTTGCGTCAATGAACTTCTGCTGAATGAATGCCATCTCATCTTTTGTAAGAGCTGAGCTAGCGCTCCATCTCTTAGAACAACGTCGATCAGCAAGATGTGATGCTTCCGGATCCTCATAGACATCCTTGAAACTTTGTGGGTCCTCTGAGCTTCTACCAGTTGATGGGCTATCATATTTGCTGTTAACAGCGACATGTTTCTGCTCGTAGCTTGCAGAAGGCTTTTTTTGTTGTCTACCGACATGCTTTGGTGATGCCGATCCTTCGAGACCCATCAATCTCGCGATAACACTGGGTGACCGTCTTTTGGATTCAATTTCTTTGGACATTTCTTCAGCAAGTAAGTTCTTCATCAGTGTTCCTGTGGGTTGCCCCAAGAGGCTCTTCCCCAAGTCAACCACAAACTGCACATGCCAAATCAAAGCTATCAAATTATTTGTGACACTGTAGCACTCACCATCTCGAGGACAATATGGGAATGATCACAGAAGACTTGAATATGTCCAAAATTAGATGAGAAACAAACCATATCCTTCCTGGTGCTACCATCACTAGGACAAGAATCTGAAGACAATCTCGGGAAAGAGTTCTGCCTGTGGATATCTTGGATTCCTGATCAATAATTTGTATATAACATCAATGTCTTTCGAAACCACAATGCATTTGCAGTAAATAATTCACAATGCTTTCATTGCTAGCCTAAAATTCATGAAGGTTGAAGAGAAGTAGTAAAATGCAGGACAATTTATTGTAGACTCATAGGAATAGTGACGACACATGCATGAAACAGAGAGTTCTAAGTTAGCGAAGTATTAAAACCATTTCCAAAACATGCAAGTAAATATTGACAAACCTGCTTTTCTAGTTCTAGATCAACAAATTATAAACTACAAAGAACTGGAAAAAGCAGCTTAGAGTTTAGTGTAGCTTCTAGGCCCAGCAATCATAAGTCATCTAAAGAGGGACAATATAATGCTTAAAGCACTATAGAAAAGTTAGTTATTACACAAGTCAGTTGTCAAATAAAACATGCTTTGGTTTAACCACAATGCTTTCACGCTTCACGGAAGCAATAACTTACCATGATCACGAGTGGGACCGAAAGAATAAATAGACTTGGCTTTATTCAGGGAAAAATCCAAAACAAAAAAGTCGATCCTGAGGGAAAAAACAGTACTAATTGATTGAGAAAATCCAAAGAATCTAAAAAGGAAGTATAATAACTTGAATGAGCAAATTAATAAACTTAAATTCCAATGAAAAACACCTCCAGCTAGGCTTACTTTAAAGTAACTTGGCTTCTTTAGTTACCAATTTGAAATGGAACACTAAAGTAGGATAAACCGAAAGAAAATAATTCAAATAAATTCACCTACATTCATTAGCCGAGTAAAATCAGCACGCAAAATAAACTATTATCAGTTCTAACCACAAAAAAATCAAAGTGTCCGTTATTCTGAAGTGTGATGTAGTATCTAATAAGCGTTAAATCGACCACGAAGTTATGTATACAGTTTCAAAAAGCAAAACGAAGTTGGGGAACTGAAATACGACCACGAGAAGAAACAATTATACCTTCAATTCGAGAAGCACTTGTCGACCTCTTGTATCGACCTCTCTCCATTTTGTCTCCTCTTTCAAAAAGTTCAATTCAAGCAGAAAACAGCAACAGTGAAGTGAAAACTACAAACACTAAAAGTTTCCTTTATCTAGAACACAAAGGAAAAAACAAAGCAAATGATACTGAAAAATAAAAATACAAATAGAAAAAAGACAAAATCTGATCGGATTTCAAGGAGAAAAGCTCGACACCGCTTGGAAAAGTGTCTCCATTGAAATTGTGGAGCTTGAAAATTAGAAGTATCAGATCTTCTTCTGGCTCATCACACAAGAAGTTGTAGAGAGAGAAAGTAGCATAAACGTAGAGTAAGAGTTAGTGAAGCAAAAGAGTACATTTCCGTGAAGAGAGAAGAAGGCAGAGGAGTAGAAGAAGTTGGTCATATTGTAGAGAGAGAGTTAGGAGGAGATTAGATGAACTTTCATTAATGACTGCGTGTGAGAGAGGGAGAGGTGTGTGGTTTTTGAATTGAGAGTTTGAAGTGCACGATATCAGGCGGGGAGGGTATAACCGGAACTCGACACTTCGGAAATTGGGACCAATTAGGGAGAGCTACCACTTCCTATGTCACTATGTGACTGAATCGGACTTGGATATTTGAATGGATGATTAGTTATTCAAATTATGGTTGAATTATTAAAATTAATATTTATTATAAAATTATAATTATATAGGATATTGTAAGTTTGTTATATAGTTTGTGTAAGATATGAATAATTTGTGTAAGTATGATGTGTTTATTATTTTTGTTTTCATTATTTTTTTTTAAAGTATATTTTTTTATTAATTAACAGGAAATATAGTATTACAAAATTACAATTGCTGAACAAGACGAATTTATCAATTGATTCTAGATGCAAATCACCACCAATCTCTATTCAGAGAATATAATCACCCATTTCGAGGAATGATTAGTTAATTTTGTAATAAGATGTTTTGTAGTATTTATATATTTAAATAATAATTTTATTTGTACATTGGAACAATGATGTTATTTTGCATTGATGAATAATTACCAAATAGGATTGAAATTGAATAATAGTAATTACATTATAATTTCTCCAATTTGTATTGCATCGCAAACACATAAACAACAAAACTCAATTCAAATATCACTTGAATTGTATGTCAATTAGCTATTTTGTTTACTACTTCCCGTACCAGAACAAATGCATTATATTCCATTTACATATTTTCCACTACAAATGTATGTTTCTATTTTTTACAACATTTTCAATCTATTTACGATTCATGTGCATTTGTCCCAACATTTTACACTACACATTAATCTCCCTCTTCAAAATCAAATGGGCATTTATTATGATTTCGTCTCATGAAAATCATTCGTGAGACTACTAACAACCCGAAAATTCAAAGTGACGTTTTACCGCGTTCTAACACGAACTAGTTAAAATGTACGATCTAGCATTCTTCGAATTCTCGAATCAAACTATCCAAATTCCCCATTCCCCTACTCCCCTTACCCATTTAGTCTCATTTATTATTTGCTTAAAATCATTTCATTTAATATCTATGAGTTAGGCTTTGTTCTCTTCAACTGAAATTTACTGGATTGAACTGAAGTGTAGTATATTTCTCTATAATTAAGTAGAGTTGAACTGAACTGAACTAAATAATATTTAAGTTGAAAAGGATAGAACCTTACATCAACTTAAAGGGTCATAATTTTGTTGATCAAATACAATCTAGCATATGCACGTTTCTGGCAGAGAATTGATTAGCTCTCATTGCCATTTCATCAACTTTATCATATCAACTTTGCACCATTTCCCCAAACAAAATTTAAGTAGTATATTTATTTCACCTATTTGATGCTAGAGAAGGCTTAGGTGCAAGCTTGCGAGTAGAACGTACAATCTAGCCTTCTTCAAATTCTCGAATCAAACTATCCAAATTGCCAACTCCTCTACTCTCCTTACCAATTTAATCTCATTTATCATTTGATTAAACTCATTTTGTTTAATATATGTGAGTTACATGAACTTGAAGGATCACAAATTTGTTGACCAAATACAAACTAGCATATGTACGTTTATGGCAGAGAATTCCTTAGCTCTCATTGCCATTTCATCAACTTTATCATCTCAACTTTACACCATTTCTCCAAACAAAAGTAGTATACTTCTTTCACCTATTTGATGCTAGAGAAGGCTTAGGTGCAAGCTTGAGGGTAGAATCATTGACGAGGCCAATTTCTCCAGGACTTGCATTCATATTCATGTGTTGATTATATTTTTAATTATGTTTTCGATGTTGCAAATTCCCTAGGTTTCATCCACATTTATATGATAATTTCCGAATTAAAATTTGTGAGGCATGTGATGATGCTGATGATGATGTTTTACGGTTGATGATTTATAATTTATGAGATTAGCTTAATTCTGAATTATTCTTAATATTGCCTGAATTGTCTATTGATTAGCGAGAGAGTGAAGATTTATATGTTGGTTGTGTCACTCACGTTCATGTATGGACCATCACTTTGATCCAACTTGTTTATACTTTTGGTGTTGCAATGTCATGAGTCGTATTTGAAAAAGTAGTTTTTTTTTTGTTCAACTAGCTTGTTTAAAAAGTTGTGCGTTCACGTAACGAGCTTTTTATCAAAAAAAATCCATGGAGCTGAAAAGCTAGTGGTAAACAGGGACTTTATACCATGAGCCGAACTGTTGAGTTGTTGTTATGTAGTTTTCATGGTTTGTTGGAGTCGACTATTGGTTGATAGATCGGTTGTGTTGTTTTTATTGTTGTGTGTTAGTTGGAATTCTGCTTTTCTGAGTCGAATTTCCTCTCTCGTGCTCCATTTCCTCTAAGTCAGAATTTGGTCGGTTTGTGTTTGTATTGCTTATCCAGTTTGATTGGTTAATGATTAATCAATTTACAATGGGTGTGATGATGTGTAGCAGCTGTTTAAGTTGAAATTGAGTTGTGTAGCAGCTGCGTTTGAATTGATGTTGTACTAAGTAATCATTATTGACTTGTTTATCCATGTTAATTGCATATGTGATTGTTTACTTGGCTGGTGGTTCTTGTTATGATTCATTGGGATGGAGTCGAAATTGCTGGTTCATAGTTGTCGAATTGTAGAGCTGTGTGTTTGGTCATTGACAAGTATTTGTTTTACTTGGTTGAGTTGTTTCTGCTCTCAAACTGTCATCGTGGCGTGTTATTCTCAATTAACCGATTTGGCTTTTGGTCATGTGTAACTTGGTGTGTTGAGTATGTTATCATTTACTGAGTGATCGTGTAATTATATGACTATTTGTTTCAGATGGATCATGCTCGTTTATGGGGTTAAAGGGTGTCGTTAAATGTTTATTGGCATCAGTGTTAAGTAAGGTTATCTTTTATCAGGATTTGCGGGTTGCTTAGTTTATGATGTCATTCGAGGTGGATGTTCAACCCAAAAAGTATATGTATAGTTTTGACCTACAAGAAGTTATTTTAATGTTGTATAAATATATAGTATTGCATCTCAAAGTTTTGTGAAAGTTCATGAAAATCAAATCCTAAAAACTGCATCAAAGATTTTTACTCATGCTCCCGCTCAAAAGAAAGTGATATTCGTTTATTGATTTGCCTAATGCACAAAAGAAAGTGATATGCATTTACTTATTTGCCCCATGCTTAAAACAAAGTGATATTCGTTCACTGATTTGCCTCGTTTACTCGATTGACTTGATTTGCCTCATTTATTCGATTTACTCGAATTGCCTCGCCTCGCTTATGTCAATTTGGTGGGGTTCCCGACTGGGCATAATTGGGCAGTTGTGTCTGTCGAGTTGTCCATGAGGTGCTCCTGCCTACTATCCCAAGATGCGAGGCAGAAATCGTCGAGGTCTTTGGGAGTAGTAGTGTACCACCCATGTACTATGACATGGTATTCGTCCTCGTTCCTCGTTTGGCAGACTTGTAATCCGTCTAGAGTGATAAGGGCTTGGATTGGGGTTATAAGGATGACTGCACCAACGATTTAATGTACCTCGTATATGCCTTGTTTATTGATTTTTACTTGATTCGTTTGAAAGTAAAAACTACTTCGTTGATTCGTTTACAAACATAAACCACTTCGTATTGCTTACTGCAAAGTCACTTAGCTCTGAACACCACTAAGATTTTTCTCACACTTGTTTTATTCACTTCTTGTAGATATTGCCACTAAGGATGCCTCGGAAACTTAGATGTTCACCAATAGAGAGTGGGGATCTACTCGGGATTTTTGTAACTTATGTCTTGTAAAAACTTGTGTTTAGCCGCTGCTTTTGAAAATAGTTTGTATTGTGAAACTTTTAGAGTGGTTTTTAGACTGTATTTCTTTTATCGATTTTAACGCCCTCGTCTTCTAAAAAAATATTTTAAATTTTCAGTGCGTTACAGAATTCATCAGCTCTCGTTGCCATTTCGTCAACTTGATCCTCTCAACTTTTCACCATTTCTCCAAATAAAAGTACTAGTATATTTATTTCACCTATTTTATGCTAGAGAAGGCTTACGTGCAAGCTTGAGGGTAGAATAATTGGCGAGGAAAGTTCCCCTAAGACTTGTATCCACGTTCATGTGTTGATTATATTTTTAATTATGTGTTCGTTGTTGCAAGTTCTAAGGTTTCATCCACGTTTATATGATAATTTCTAATTACAATTTGTCAGGCATGTGATGATGATGTTTCACGGTTGATGATTTACTATTTATGAGATTAGCTTAATCCTGAATTATTCTAGATTTTGCATGGACTATCTATTGATTAGATAGAGTGAAAATTTATATGTTGGTTGTGTCACTCACATTCATGTATGGACCATCACTCTGAGATTTCAACTTTTTATGCTTTTTTTTCTGCAATGTTGTGATCCATATTTGAGTTACAATGGGTGTTATTCTTTCTACCAATATATTGTTGTTGTTACTATGTACTATACAAGTTCAATTTCTTTGTTATATCGTGAATTCTTGTGATACTTATCCCATGTTCTAGACATGTACTAGTGTATTAATTTGCCATCAGATTGCCTATAAGTTTCTATATCATATATGTTTATCATTCCATGTTTATTACACACTTAGTCCAACATTCATGAGTAATTTGTATATAATTATGCATTTATTTTAACAAGATGTAAGTCATAGGATTCAAGTCAAAGATCATGCAACATTAACGAGCACGTAAGAAAAACCTTAGTACCACGTGACCCAAAGTCAAGTATTTAAGTTATTCATGATATTCACGGCTGGAAAGGGCACTAGTACTCCGACCGGTAATTTATGTCATGCCATGTATGGCCACCATAGGTGAAATAAACCTACGATACCAAGTAAGCTCACGATTATAAAAGAAGAATCATATCAAGCAATGCCATGTCAAATCATTATTTACATTTGGTCAAGATATATGGTTGCATTGCATTGAGCAAAAACTAAAAGATGTAAAAGACGCAGAGATAGAACCTTTAGGTCATGGCATGTGCATATAATTTGCTCAGTCAGTAATTAGTGATGTGTCAAATCAGAGTTTTAATATTTGTTTATTTTATACCAAGAGTTAAATCTAAACACTACGAAAATTTGCGGTGTAGTGATATTAATCCCGAGGTCGGTCACTTGAGAACTTAACTAGTTGAGCTCGGTTTACGAAAAGAAGAACAATAATGAAAGCAGTAAATATTGGTTGGTTTAGCAACGATCGATTACATAAAGTACATGAGAACTTCGTTAGAGACAAAATTGTGATTCACATAAAGTACATGAGAACTTCGTACGAGCGATATGAATATATAAATGGGGGAACTATAGGATGATAATCTTATCAAGCTAGCTAGCAGGGAATTGTGATTCACATGATAGATTACACAAGTCGTCACATGCTTGTGTTAAAAATGAATAGCATAAATGAAGTCTTCAATTTCATTAAGCTACAGTTAATCAAACTAATTAATCTAGACTATCAACCCTTGCAACTGATCGATCGGACTAAACTAGATGAAATACATTTTGTAATCAAGATCAAAAGCCGCCCGATCAGTAATTTTGTATAAAGAACATCAAAGATGAACTTAAAAAGCATAGTAATCCAATCATGATACACTACGGATCACATAAACTCTAATATGAATAAGCAAAATTTTATAATTAATAGGCACATATTACAATTATCACATATGTGTAACTTCTAAAAATATGGATAAGCACAAATTTACAAATTATAGTGTTTTTGTTTTTATTCCATTTTCACATGAATTTTTTTTTAAATTTTTTTTTCAAATAACAAAGGTGACTCAAACCCTCAACTAATTGGTTAAAGTTGAAAACGTATTACCAACTAACCAAAGTGAATGTATATATGATACAATAATAATTATGTATATAGTAATTCAAGTAACTACCAAATTAAATAATTAAGTTATTATAATTTATTTTTAAAGTGGAGGTATAAGTTGGTGTAGTTGAATTGAATGGAAAGGTGTAAGGTTCGTTTCATGGAGTAAAACGGTGTTGGTATAGAATTAATGTAGGAAATAATTGTAATATTTGTCGTTACAAAAATCATTAATTTCTTTTTAAAAATTTAGATTTGTAATTCTTTTTAAATAAATAAAATTTAATATTATATTATATATGGTTCGAATTAATTAAAATTTAAGCTAATGAAAAATGAGCGAGTTCTGGAAAAAGAAAGGTGGAAAACGCAAGCCTTTGAATTGACTCAGTTTCTATACCAGCATGATCACGACACCGCATGGAAGAGGAAACTTTGAAACCTGTTCACCCATTTTAGAGGAACAAATATACCGAACCGATTCACCCATTTTAGAGGAACAAATATACCGAACCGATTCATAATTCCTTTCTTCATCTTTCAAGGAGATTTCGGCTGGGAATTTGGTGTAAGTTTTTATTCCGTTGATTAATTCAACACTATGTTTCATTCACATCCATCTTCATTGCGCTAAATTTTGATTAAATCTTGTTCTCAAATTCGGGTTTTTGGTTTACCCAAATTCTCTGAATGTTAAACATGATGCATGATCCGTTGGTTGCAGATATTGGATCGGTGGTGATGGATTCTGGTTTTTGTTGATTGCTTTGCATTTTCATTTTGTTGCTGAAATGTTGTTCAATTTTTATTGATTTTGCTAGTGTAAATAAAAAGAAGGGACAATAAAATGAATGTGGTTGGGAAAGTTAGCAGCTTTATCACACAGGGGATGTACTCAGTTGCCACACCATTTCATCCATTTGGTGGGGCTGTTGACATTATTGTAGTTAAGCAGGAGGATGGAACCTTTAGGAGTACCCCTTGGTATGTACGATTCGGTAAATTTCAGGGTGTGCTCAAAGGCACCGAGAAGTTGGTTCGAATTGAAGTTAATGGCATCGATGCTAATTTTCATATGCATCTTGATAATTCCGGGGAAGCTTTTTTTGTAAGAGAAATTGAGGAGGACGACAATCACAGTATAACAAACTCTGATGCTCTTGACACCAGTAATGATTTTCATGGCCAAGATGGTAAAGAATTTACCAACACTGAGCTAGATGGACGAGATGAGCGTGGTGCTCTGGGTATGCATCGGTTAGAGAGACTTGAGTCTGATTGTGACAGGATATTCTATGAATTCCAGGATGAACATTCTTCTTTAGAAGGCTCGCTTGATTACTCTGATTATGATTCCAGTAGATATGATAATTTAGAAAGTGTACAACATTCCATGCAGTCACCAAGTTCTGAAGTAGTTTTGGTTAGCATTGACGGCCATATATTGACGGCGCCACTTTCATCATCTGAGAGAAATGCAGATGACGTGGAGTTGAGCACTCCACAGTTCCACCCCGGCCCTGGGGAACGAACTGAAGGGTATAACAGAGATGAATCTCCATGGACTGCGGATTGCTTGGATGATCTGAATGTTTCTACATGCAAAGTTAACAGTGAAGACGCGGACAAGTTGAATAGTGCAACTCTATCTTCTGAACATCAGATAATCAATGAAAGTGAGCACAAGGTTGAAGCCAAATCAGCTGGTCATGATAGAGAGCTGCACATTCACTTAGAAACTGAAAGTACATCTGGTAAATTGGAAACACACGAGGTTTTCACTAGGTCTCTGGAGCTTGGTGATTTGGCTGTTCATTCGACAAATGGCAATCCTCATATAAAAGGTTCTTCAGTGGAGAATCTTGAGGCAGCCGAAGAATCGCACGAGAAGTTTACCCCAAGTCCTGTGACTAGTAACAAGACTGAAGAAAAGAATCTGGAAATACCAACAAGTGATGAAGTAGTTTTCCCCAGTGGCATTGTATCGGAGCCACAGGTTGATGTAGGAAACGGTGAAGGTGATTTTGATATGGATATTCATGGTGCTCATAAAAAGCCTATTCAATATGCTGGCAATGGCGAGGAATCACAAAAACAGGCAGAAACAGATGTAGTAGTTGAAGTACATCATTCTGAAGCTCCAGAATCGGTATATAAATGCAGTGAGAATGAACATGTTAAACCTCCAGTAGGTGGTTTGAATGAAGATCTAAAATCTGATTTGCTTACAGGTAAGATTTTCTATTTTCTGAAGTATTTGCTATTCAGATAGTGCACTGACTATTGTGCCCCACCTTCTCATATGTGAAAGTGAAAATACTTTTCACACAGATATTGATGGTGCTGATAGCAAACCTATTCTCATCAATGATGACGACTCACCAGAACAGGAAGAAGCCAATGTAGTTGTCGAATTAAAGCATGGTGCTGATAGCAAGCCTATTCAATATGTTATCAATGATGAGGAATCTCAAGAACGGGCAGGAGCTGATGTAGCAGTTAAAAGAAAGCATAGTGAACCCCCAGACTCTGAAGATGAATGTATTAAAAGTGAAAATGTTGAACCTCCAACAGGAGGTTCAAATGAAGATCTGAAATCAGATTTCTTTACAAGTAAGATTTGTCATTAACTTAAACAATATAAGAATTATTGCAGATACCACATTTTTGGTCCCGTTTTCATTTTGTCTGTTCACCCCTGCACGGGTGTTTTTGTAAACTGATATTTAGCTTGAGGTCTCTGTACTAACTTGTACATGAGTTCTGAGTCATCTCTTATTAACAGGTGTGGAGTTATCCTTGTGTGGGAACTTGCTCCATGCTGGGATGGGCTTGACTGCAGCTGATGATGCCTTTGAGCAAAATCGTGTATCACAGGAAGAATTTAAGCTTTCTGCCACGTCAATTATGAAGAACGAAAACTTAATTATTCGGTTACAAGGGAAGTACGCACCATGGGATAAGGCTGCACATGTGATTCTTGGCATGCTAGCGTTTGGTTTGGATCTACCAATTGCTATGCACGATGCAATTCCTGTGGAACGGGACACAGCAGAAGGAAAGGAAGATGATTCTGGCATGACTTCGACTCCATCACACAGGTGGAGGTTGTGGCCAATACCATTTAGGAGGGTCAAAACACTTGAACACAGTGCTAGTAACTCATCAAGTGAGGAAGTCTTTGTTGATTCTGAATCTGTTTCTAGCCAACCCATGGTTTCAACCCCTAATTCTCGTATGAATGCCGATTCTCCACGGAAACAAATTTTAAGAACTAACGTCCCCACAACTGAGCAGATAGAATCGTTGAATCTCAAGGAGGGGCAAAATATGGTGAATTTTGTTTTCTCCACCAGAGTGCTTGGATCCCAAAAGGTGGGTATTTATCTTCATAACTGTTCTTTGCCAGGGATTTTAGCTGAAGCATGTTAATGTCTTTGATAATTTTCTGGAACAGGTGGAAGCTCATATATACCTGTGGAAGTGGAACACGAAAATCGTGATATCTGACGTTGATGGAACCATAACTAAGTACATACATTTTTCCTTTCTCTTTGCAGATTTGTAATCTTCAGTGAAGCATTCCGAGAAGAACATTAAAGTAGTATTGCAGAAGATATATCATACATCGAACATACATTACCTCTTCACAAACATATAGGTTTTGGCATATCTATCATGACTCATGATCTCATCTGAACGTTATCTCGTGAGTTTAGAAGTGGAGATGGGATTGATTTTGTGACTTAGTGTCAGGTTACATTTCTTGAAATCTATATGATGTCCTATAGAAGTTATGTGGTATGTAAAAGAAAAGCTGTAATGAAGGGACTTCAAACGAAAGAACTCGGCATTGCCTAGTTGCTACAAATAATGTTCCGACTAGTGGAACAGGAGTTTTTAGGCTTGAGTTCGAGATTTTTATTTAAAATGTTGCATATCCTCTTGTTTAACTGGATATACTATATAATTTCTATCCACTCCCAGTCTGTCTTTTCCCGGGAAAGGGATGAAAGTCTGGGTTGGATAGCGATGCAATCCGCCTGAAGTTAATTTAGTTGGAGATAATATATAATTAATGACAATACTGGAACGAGGTATTGCTTTCTTATGAGACCACCAACATCAACAAATTGGTGTTTTTGTCAATATTTTTGTTTTGGTTCATAGTTGTGAATGTTTTGTTTGTAGGTCTGATGTGCTTGGTCAATTCATGCCTTTGGTTGGAAAAGACTGGACACATTCTGGGATAGCTCGGCTTTTCTCTGCAATAAAGGTGTTCTACTCAAACTCTGTATTTTACAACACTAAGGATAAATTAATAAAAATCATTTATCAATTTTACTGGTCAAAGTTTCAACATGACCATGTTCCAACATTCAGTAAGAAATACCAAGTCTATATGGTTGTACTTCTAATTTATTTTTCTAGTTATGTTCATATCTGTACATTTTTATCATCATATACTTGTATTATCCTGATATGTTTTTCTTTTGGTCCAGGAGAATGGATACCAGCTCTTATTTTTGAGTGCACGTGCAATAGTTCAAGCATACTTGACTAAGAATTTTTTGTCCAATCTTAAACAGGTATAGATTTAGTCGAGTCCCAAGTAAATAAGGATGTTACGCTTTTTGCATCAAGTTATCAGCTATCCTGAAAGTTTGTCCAGGCCTAGCTCAAGGACTCAGTTAGTTGGTTTTTGTATTATGCATAAATCTCGATTTGAAATCTTAAATTACCAAAATATGACTCCATTCCCAGACAGCAAGAAAGTATTTATATGTGTTAACTCTAGTTATTTGAGCCTTGCTGTCTTGCTTTGTGCTACGGTCACCATGCCTTACATTGACTGTATATATTATGCTGTCATGTTGACACTTCATTGTATCCATCAAGTACAAACTGAACAGTTTTTCCTGATGGCTTATATTCTGCATGGACTATGGATTAGTTTGGTGAACTTGTATAAACATCCTGCAGGATGGCAAAAGCTTACCAAGTGGGCCTGTTGTTATTTCTCCTGATGGGTTATTTCCCTCGTTATACAGAGAAGGTGAGATCCTTCCCTAGATCACTTCTTTTCCATGTTCTCTTGTGAATTATGATGTTATCATAGGTTTTCCTATTCGTTTGTTTTTTCTCTCCTTTTTTCTTGTGACTTATCTACTTTGTGTATCTTTCTTTTTTCATTTTAAATGATTTTTATTGGTTAAAAAAATAATTGTGAAAGTAGATTTCTGTGTCGCATTTAAATATTTTGTTGCACTTTTAGCTCAAAAATGCTGTCTACTAATAATCAGTGATTTTGTTTCTCTGTCTAAATCTTCACTGGACAATATAAACAACAAACATGTTAAGGTTAGGAGAGTTTTCATTATACGAATGGGATGCTTTCGAATCTTTTCCTTCATGTTGCAATTGCCCTTTACATTTCAATTCTGGCTACAGTTCACTTTTTTTATTTTCCTTTGTTTTATCATCTGCCAATTGTTGTGGCCAAGATCATAGGAGATAACATGCACGCTCCATGTATCTTAATGAATGCTTTTGCTTTTCCATGGCAGTAATACGAAGAGCACCTCATGAATTCAAAATTGCCTGCTTAGAGGTAACTGCCACATGTTGTAACTGCATGCATAACTCTCCTCTTAGATATTGGATTGATGTTCAATTAAAGTAAGAGCTGGTACGTTTTGCAGGACATCAAGGCACTATTTCCTGCTGACTACAATCCATTCTATGCGGGTTTTGGAAACAGGGATACGGATGAGCTGAGCTACCGGAAAATTGGGATTCCGAAGGGAAAAATCTTTATCATCAACCCTAAGGTAGTTATACAGAGCCAAGGTTTGTAGCAGCATCTCCAATTTTTTGCTACCTCTAATTATCTTCCATATTTTTACAGGGTGAAGTGGCCATTAATCACCGTATAGATGTTAAATCATACACTTCATTGCATACTCTGGTGAATGACATGTTTCCACCCACAGAGCTTGTGGAGGAGGTATCATTCGAAAGACTAACTAGATAGGACATGTTTACTACATTCATCAACATGCATTAACCTACATTTTACTGTTTTGTGGTCGCAGGAAGACTACAACTCATGGAATTACTGGAAAATGCCGTTGCCTGATATGGACTAATTGTAAAGGTTACATTTGTTGCATATATAGTAGGCGTTTCATTTGTTGGAGATGCTTCTCCTCACCAGTGGTCTTCTGTTCGCCATTCTTTTGCAAATAATATGTTCTGTTGATATAGTCAAGGTCATAGCTTAAATATTGTTTCCATAGTCAGAAATAGCTCATGCATTATGAATTGTGATTGATAAATTTTGTAGTGAAAGTGTCTTTGCCTCTGACATTATTTTAGGGCCCCAAACCTTAAGCTTACATGCATTGGAACAGACACGATGAATTTATCAAAATCCATGGATGGTGTAAGGTCCTCGTCTCTGTTCATTCGCATTTCAGACTCCATCATAACCAAAACTATAGCTGCCAGCTCTCAATTCTTGATATAAACTCTAAAGGTGTGACTGGTTACAGTTTTAGAAGTTTGGGATTGAATGAAACTTGGCGAGACTTGAAGGGCTATTCAGTAAATGGTTTCATTATTAAAGTCATTAATAACCGAATCTGGTGCATTACCTCACCAGTGGCTTCTGTTCGCCATTCTTTTGCAAAGAATATGTTCTAACGGTGAGAGCTTAAATATTGTTTCGGTAGTCAGGAATAGCTCACATTATGTGAACTGTGATTCATAAATTCTGTCATCAATGTGTCTTTGCCTCGAGATTCTTTCAGGGGCCCAAACATTAAATCTTACACGTCTGGGCCCAAAATTTGGAAGCAAAACTACAACTCAGGTATCCTAATACGATTAAGGGTTCGATTTATCTCAATTTAATAAAACTTTCACCTACAAATTAAGGATCCGATTTTAGGGGATCCTCCCATTGGAATCCCGACCTTAATTGGTGAAGAAGCTCTGACGCTTGACCTTCAAAGCACCACTATGATTCAATGTCCACGTGTTATGGTTAATTGTATCGGCGTCCACGTGTCATGATTTGATTGGATCAATGTACATGTCTTCTGGACATTTTTCTATAAATAGGAGGCTATCTCCCTCAGGATGTAAGTACTAAGTAATCGCTTATAATATTTCTCTCTCTGCAAATTTAAATTGAGAGGTCTGAACTTGACTCGGTTAACCTCCTAATACGTTAAGTCTAATATTTTATTTAAGACAATCAACTTAAATATTATTTTAGTTTAAATATACATGTCTTCCACGATAATTCAAACAATGAATATAAAGAACTAAGACGCATAGCATATTAAGCAAGTACTAATAGTTGGTATTATGCAAAGTTTTTAATTTAGACATCCAGATATTAATATTATACTTAAAAATAGAATTGCATGCATTTGCATGAAAGGTGGATCTGAGCCAGGCGCGAAAGAAATGGCCCAAGACTAGGTGTACTGGAATAAA
This sequence comes from Plantago elongata, assembly GCA_036897095.1. NCBI lineage: Eukaryota > Viridiplantae > Streptophyta > Magnoliopsida > Lamiales > Plantaginaceae > Plantago > Plantago elongata. The sequence continues at coordinate 14,418 of JAYMSP010000927.1, read as the reverse complement.
TAATTAATTAATTAATTAATATTTGATTGAAGGATGATCAGTTGTGATGCATGAGAAAGCTGATATCATTTAAAAAAAAATCTTGAATTCTCCAAAACTTCACTACCCAAATTAATGTCCTCTTGGATCCGATCAGCTGTGAATAAAGCCGTGGAGGTTGGTGGCAACACCACCATCACCCGCGCTGTTCGAACATATGCCGACTCAGGTGCCAGGCTCATCCAAGATCGCCTTGTACGCATATAATTTTTTCTATATTTTGTATCATATCGAAGAATACGTATATTTGATAGATCAAAATATTATTAATCACTGAAAATTCCTGTGCGCATTTCATTGCACGCATGCAGGGAGGTCGGAATTTCCAAAATTACAAAAATGCAGTTAAACGACTTGAAGAGGTTTCAGTTTCTTGTAGGGGCTCAGAGAGAGTTCAGTTGCTAAGGCGATGGTTACTCTCTTTGAAACAGACTCGAAGATCATTCAACAATCAAACCGACGATGATCATTTGCAGGTGTTATTATTATTCATTTAGTTTCAAATTGCAAAATTTCATCAAAAATAATATATATTCCTTCACTCATCATTGATTTTGCTTCAATGTATCATCCATCAAGGATATTAAATTTCTACTATTTCTTAATTTTAATATAGTAGTTATATATAATTGGACGACAACTATATGCTTCCAGATATTGTATTATGATCCAGAGGTTGTTGATGGAGAACCTATGAATTTTCGTCATATTTTCCTTCTCAGTCAAGCTCTTGAGGGCATTACACTTTCAATGGTACGTACATACACTCGTATCTATTAATTCATAACTTTATTCCGATATATTTAATAGATATTTGCTGTTTTAAAAAAATTACAATCATTTAGCAGCTAAATTAAGATATATATTCCTCCTGCAGATTCTTGAGCAGCCAAATGAGGAGGAAATATCTTTGCTTCTGGAGATATTTGGGTGATTCCTTCAAATTAATTAAGCTTGTGCTTATTGTCATTAATTTGATATATATAAAACGTAGTCGATCAGTACTCTTAATCTGCTTAATTTATAATTTGCACGCATGTAGTATTTGTCTGATGGGTGGAAAAGAAGCTCATTCTGTCACAGCAAACTGTGTACGAGAATTGGCCGAAGTATTTGCAGCCTATGATGAGGAAGTATTGGTATATTTTTTCGACTAAACAGTTAGATTTAGTTAAGAGTTTCATATATACATACGTAGTCGCTGATTGTTTATTTTTATTCTTTATGAATTTGTTGGTTTTTGATTAATCTGCATGTAGGCAAAGAGGGAAGAATTGCTGCAATATGCTCAAGATGCCATTGCAGGATTAAAATTAAACGCACACTTAGAAAGGTGGTTGCTACATATATATAGTGTGTATACATAAAATACATAGTATATTCATCTATAGTTTTACTTAGTGATTTGGTCGTCTATCTTTAATTAATTTCTGCTTTGGTTTGGTCTCAGAATAGATTCTCAAGTCTCAAATATACATACACAACTTGATCACATCAATAAAAATGGAGGAGCAGGAGGCGGCGGCGACAAACCACCATCATCTGCAGGGACAGTGTCAATTGAGGTGATCAGGATTTTAATCACAATCTGCATCAATATCCGGAAATGAAATTAATTATTGTGCACAGCTAATGTCAACTTGTAAAGCTTATTCTATTCTGGATAGCTAGCTGTTATTGTTGGCTGAGTTAATTCTACCAAATAGCTTGTTACTCTATATTCTTTGTCGGAGGCTGGGAGGGGTGAGGTCACATTTTCTGAATGTATATATGGTGGTTGTCAAATAGTCCATGTATTCGTGCATAGAAATATACTCAATCAGTCGCAAAGAAATGTCATGTTTGTGCAGATTTTAGTTAACAGTATGGGGTTTTTGGTTGCAGAAACTGAAGGAAGCACTTGCATGTATTAAACTGTGCTCCCAACTGGAGGACCTTCTCTTGAGAAAGAAACAAATCAAAATCACAGACTCTCCAGTTGATCATAATCAAAAGGTACGTTACTATGTACTTGCTATCCAGAATTCCAGATATATATATATATACATGAGATGTGCTGGACTCAAGAATTTTATGCTAGTACTGTCATATATACTGTATTCTGTATATAGTCCAGACAATGTGCAAATAACTATACTCGACCGAATCAGACTTTGGGTACGTTCAGACAATGGCAGAATCTAATGCCATGCCTGACCCTTTAATTTAACATTACAGGTTGATAAGCTTAAGGTTTTATCAGAATCTCTTGCTAGTTCTGCCTCAAAAAGCGCTAAGCGTATTTCTGAGAATAGGTAGGTATTTAACTATTTATATACTCCCTATCTCACATTTCAGTTGTTCGGTTTTGACTTTTTCGCAGTATTAATTTTGATTTTTTACAAGCTATAGATGAAGACAAGTTATTCTTCAGTTAATACTCCTGTGTGTGTTATTGTCATTCTGCAAACAGAACACAGAAAGAAGAAGCTCTTAGATTTCGCGTAGCCAAAACTAGTGATGTGAGCCAACTTGAACTGGTAAAATTCTTTACAACCATGAACCATGAGTGGCTGTACAGGTTTCATGGAATACAGCTTCTTAATTTATTGTGTTTGTTTAGCTGCAGGCTAATCTAATTAAGCATTAAAATGGTCGTTTTGTTCCTGCTGATAGTTTTATTGCTCTGCAGGATTTGTCTGAAGAAATTAAAGGTCTTGAAAATCGAAAAGATGACCTTGAATTGGAGCTCAAAAAGGTAGTCTTACAATTCTCTAGCTAGCTAGCTAATACAATGATTTCCTTTCATCTGAAGAAACATTAATTTCAGTTCAGATCAGTTATTCTCATATTTGCTTAGTTGTTATTTTCAATTCTCTTCCGACGAAGATAACCGAGCCTAATGATTGGTATGGATGATATCAGGTTAATAGTGACTTGACTTGTGCCCGTGGTCGTCTTCAAAATGCGAGGGAAGAAAGAGATCAGTTTGATGAAGCTAGTGATCAGATTGTTCAGCTTTTCAGGCTCAAGGTAATTAAGTTGGCTATGTAGGACAGAGACAGACAATGTGTATGAAATGGCTAACTTGTATATATGAATAATCCCATCAGGAAGATGAGCTCTCAAAGTCTATTGCTTCATACAAATCAGAAGGACAAGTTTGCAACACCTTTATCAATTTTCTGGAAAATACTTGGGATTTACAGTCGAAATCTGTTAAACAAACAGAACAATTGCTCGAGTATGATAATTTTCTGTTTTACTTATTCTTCTGTTTTTGTGTGTGAGTGAATATTTGTTTGGCTTGGTTACAGGCTATAGTTGCACTTGATTCTGATAAATTGTTGAGTATATACCATGTAGGGATGAGTTGAGCAGGCATGAGGAGTACTTTGTAAATCTGGCTACAAGCCTTTTAGAAGTATACCAGGTAATAATACTGTCTGTTTACCTGTTTTCTGGATAATTACTTGTTCCGCACAGATTGAAATCTAACCTTTTGATCAACCAGGACAAGCTGAGCCCTTCACTTAATTCACTTCAGGCGCTTGTTGATGATTTGAAGAGGTACGATAGCAGCTATCATCAATTCGTTCAAATATACGTACCAGATACAAAAGAGAGAAGGTCCAGTCAGCTCACAGGCATGCCAACATGTCTGATATTGTATTTTGACAGGTTAGACGGGACAGAGGAGCCAAATGATGCAGTTAATGTGAGGAGAAAACTTGGACAGCAGTACCAGAAAATAGAGACCGAGGCATTCATCTTCTTTCCCTACACTATAAATTCTTCACAAAATCAATAATGCCTTATCTCGTCGCTTCGTCTTACTTTTTGTTTCCTTGGCAGTTCTTGACCACATTCACTGTGGTTGAAGGAATTAAGAAACAATTTTGCAAACAAGAAGAGGATTCCAGGTGAGTTAGTTACTAACGTCTGTCACCAGTTCATGCTATATCTACAGTATGAAACCTCTGAACTCAGAAAAGACGGATGGCACGCTCTTACCAGGATAGCCAATGAGAAGGTGAAGAATTTAGTAGATGCCCTTGAGAAAATTAAAGGTACATTCGATTCTATCGAGAGACCAAAGTTGGAGATGGCTATGGGAGAAGGGTCTAGGACAGAAAATGAGGGGAAACGGTCACTCAGTTTGAGTTCAAGGATAAGCCTCCCTTCTATTAGGACGCGCAACTCAAATATATCCAAACAGGCGGATCGTCTGGAGTCTGCATCCATGAGCAGCAAGAATTGGAGAGACACAGAGGCACAGTTGGCCAAGATAAGATTCGAGTTGGAACTTGAGAACCATCATAGCCGGGACAGTTCCATGGAGGGACTCAGTGACTGGGAATTTGATGAGAAGTTTGAACCTAGGAGTATCTGAGTATGTCCATGGAAGTGTTCCGTTACACCTGTCCGTATTTCAAATGAGCTTCCGGCTTTGATAAGAAGCGCTGCTGTTGAGTATTTAACCCTGTTTTGCCATTCACCATGAACTGCATTAACTGTGTACTTAGAATTGGAAATATATAAGCACGAACATATTGTGGTGCAACTTGATGAACATATAAGTCAGGCGTATCTACGGGTTTTGAATAAATTCTGTCATTTATTAACTGTACAAGGACCAAATTCGGGGTTGTTCGAGAATATTACTAATAGTTAATATCCGACTGGAGTGGACAACTGCGAGAGAGACAGCAGATTTCCTCTCACCTTCTTCATTAGGTATTCTTTGTACAGCATTTACTACGGTTATTCTGCTGTGAAAAGATCATCACGGACTAGCAATCGATCCACCTCATCTGTTGCGAGAACTTACTGATGCCTGTACTTCAACCTCTTGTGACAGGCCTCTCTTTCTTCAGAGTTGAACATAAGAACCATGTCCAGCATCAAATAGCATAAATAGGGTTTACTTCAGAGTCGGTATCTGTGTGATGCCATGAGTTTGTTCCAGTTCCACTCCTCGAGTACTTTTCTTTCTTTCTAACTCTTCGAATCTTTCTAGATTTCACCACATAATATGTCATGGCACTAAGAACTCCAGCCATAGTGACTCCGCCTATAACAGTGACAAGTATCGCAGCCCATTTATTATGTCGTCCGACAACTATATAAGATGAAGCAATGAAAGCCACCGTAGTGCATACAGAGGCCAACCACATCAACTTATTAATAACCTCCACAACCCGTCTCTCAGATTTTATCTCACCTCTGACCACTGTTATTTGTACAACCACAACAGCTAATGATGTGAAAAGTGCAAGAGCATTAGAAACGAAGAATATTTTGAAAGCCGAGCTGCTTGCAGTCACAGCTACTCCGCTGTCATCATCTCCCCCTGGAACAGTAAATATAGCAGCAAAAGCAACTGTAGCAAAAAGAACAGCCACCACTGTGACTGAGTTTGTGGCGTTATTTATGCCTTCCCGGTGGAGCTTCCGAAGCTCTTTTGCAATACCATTTACATTTTTGTTTGTCTTACGAGCCTGCTCAAGCTGAGTATGTACATTTTTCTTAATTTCTGAGACGGTCTTCCGAAGCTCGTCACGTGGTTGATTCAGATCATTAGCTCGCACTGCACCATAACGAGACAAACACTCTTTGATTTCTACTGCTTCTTCAGACAGAGGGAGTCCTTCAGCAATGTCCAGAGCTGTTTTATGGTCTCGTGTCAACGCATTGACGTTTGTGTCACGGAGCATTAAGAGCTCATTCACAATCTGCATTTGGAAAAGACACTGATGTTGAACAAAAAGAATGAAAGATGGACAAAGCAGAACCAAGTGCGAAGCTACAGTTCACTGAGAATTGATCTCCAGAAAGAAAAAATATATATCTAACACCAGAATTGACGTCGCACAATAGATATAGAGCAAATGAATGTTAAGGAGTTGAACAGCTATAGCTGCTGCAGACGCGAACCGTTATTCCAACTAAGCTTTCAATTTGACATGAATCGACCAACTTCTCAGATGAAGATAAATGAAGCATGGAACCAAGCTTTTCTTTTCCATACTTCTTTATTTCCATAGGGTTTTTTTTTTTTACTTAAATATCCATAGATAATCGACAAATTACGTATAAACTCATTTTATTACCACAAACTTTCAAACCCTTAGGTTTTCCACCAATACCCAAGTCTCTGCATAAAAACAATTAAAATTATTTAGAAATACACAACTAAAAAAAATAACAAAAAAGGAAAAATTTACATAAATAATACATTTCTGCTTCAGCAAGGGTGGAGCTCCGACCAATGCGGAGCAGTTATGCTCCCTGATTGGTCACAGCTCCAATCAGGATCAAGATCTTGGAGGTCAAGCTCTTAAGCTCCAATAATGCCGTCGGACACAAGAAGAGGTTTTTTTTTCTTTCACTGTTTGTGACCCCAAGGTAAGCAGGTGGTCTAAATATAATTTCGTTGATGAAATGGAATCAGGCAACTACTAGTAAGTTGCTATGGGTGGAATGTATTGAGGCTTATTATCTCAAAGGGCAAGATGTTATGATTTGGCAACTCACCATTGGATGTTCTTGGATTATGAGGCATATTCTGAAATGTCAAGAATTGGTTGAACAAACTACTTATTGGGATGAGGTGCTACAAACTGGTAGGTATAGAACTGCTACCATGTATAACGAATTGTGTGGTGAAAAACAACAGGTGGAGTGGAAGAAAATGTTTTTCAGTAATTTTGCTAGACCAAGATCCCTGTTAACTGTTGTTGGCGTTTCTAGTTAGGTTGCTGACAAAGGACAGGATTATCAAGTTAAGTATTATCACTGACGGTTTGTGTTGTTTGTGGTAATACAGAGTATTCGGATCATTTGTTTGAGTTTGCTATCACTCGAGATATTGGCAGTCACTGTCCTTTGAATGGGTTTTAGACATATTCCAGCTGGTTGGAAACTTACTGAAAAACAATGGCTAATTAAAGAAACAAAGAAGAAAGGTTGGAAAGCTCAAGTGTTGCGAAGACAATTTATTGTTTATGGCGAGCTCGGAGTGAACTGATCTTCTCCTAGTCATGCTCTTTTTCTCGGGTTCGCATACAAATTCTTCATAGTATAGTCAATGAGATGTACTTCGCATAGGAACTCAAATTACATAGACTAGCAGGCTTTGTTTTGGAGGCCATTTGGATGATTACTTGGATCAGTTTGTATTAATTTGTTTTATTTTTGGATAATGATAAAGTAACCTTCATGTTCCAAAAATATAACATCATTATATCCAACATAAGTTATTTTATATCAAACACTGGCTAGTTCATGTCGATGTTTGGCAAATAATCACTGATGTCTTGCCTAGAAAGTGTTTATGTTCTATAAAAATCAAGATATATATTGGTTGATTTCTAAATGTTTGTAAATCTATCAAACCTGCAAAAAGCTTCCCATCAGCATGAACAAACCACCACCAACACAAATCAAATTCAAAACATTATCAATGATTTTGAAGATAACATCGACTAACTTATGTCAAATATAGGCTATATGGTCTCAAACATGGGCTATTTCATATCAACCATTCAACATCAATGATTTTGAAAATAACATCAACTATTTTATATCTAACATGAGCTATTTTGTGTTAAACACATAATTAAACTATGAAACTTATGTTATTATATAACACACTCCCATCTATAATTTTGAAGATCACATCGGGTTTTTTATATCAAACATATGCTATTTTGGTGTCAAACATAGACAATTTTATATTAATCCTAGAAAACTTTATATCAAACATCATCCATCATTGATTTTCAAAATAATATTGGCTATACATCTGCTAATTCAGATCAAACATCAACTATTTCATAGTCGATGTTTGATAAACAATCATTTATGTTTTATGTAGAATTTAATTGTTTTTATGAACAAAAATAAGAACACTGTAGACTGAATTTTAAACATTGACAAATCTACCAAAATTGAAAAAAGACCCTCTTCTTCTTCAAGCTCCCATCCCCATAAACAAACCACAAATCGACCTCAAAGCATTGAGAATTGAAACTCCATCACAGTTCATAAACTACAATATAATTCGATTTGATAAGAAATCAATCTAGCAAATAATATCCAAATTAATCATCTTTTTAATGAGCAGGCTTCCATGGAAATGCTCCATCCATGGTTGTCCATGGACAAGCAAAAAAGCGAGTTTTGCTCACTTCTCATGGAGTGAGCAGAGCTCGCTAATAGCAGCCATGGTTGCAACAGGAAGGTCTCCGTTTGTTTTTTTTTTTTCAATTAGCGGGTCGACCTGCCAAAATTGCATTTCAATGGTTTGTACTGTATTGTGTAGGACTTTTTGGACTCTCCATTTTTTAAGGACTCTCACAAGTTGGTTTCTACACAATATTGTATATATGGTGAAAAGGAAGTTCATAAATTCAACTGTTTCAAATGAATGGGACAACCATACCTCAGCACGTTTTTTCCTAGTGGCAATATGCAAAGCAGTATTTCCAAATTTATCAGGGAGCATCACAATGGCTGCATCTGCCTGCAGAAGTGATTTCACCACAGCACAACTAACGCCTTTAACAGCCATGTGCAGTGCAGTTTGTCCTTTCCTATCAGTTCTTCGGGCAAGTTGAGGATCCTTCTCAAGTAACGCTTTAACAATCTCTGCATGCCCTTGGCGGGCAGCTAAATGTAATGCATTTTTACCATTTGATCTCGATATTTCTAGCAAGCTAGAATCCTGTGAAAGTAATTCCTTGACAACCGCCAAATGCCCTTTAGTTGCAGCAGATACGAGCGGCGTAGCATTTGATTGAGCAACTGTATTGCTTAGACTCGGGTCACGCTCTAGCAACATCTTGACAATATCTGATAATGAAAATTCAAGGGGGAAAAAAATCATAAATAAGATATGCAGTTTCACATACGTATGTCACACAACAAAGTTTTGTATCCTGACAGACATGGATATGGCATAACAGATATGCAGACTTCATAAAATAAGATATATGTAGGGCACCAAACAACAAAAACTAAACAAGAATTGTCAACTTTGTATGAATACCTGAATGAATACAGTGTCGCTACATAAGGCAGAGTGCAGTCTTATATAGATTGTCAACCCAGAACCAATAAGTCCCAGAACAGTTAAGAGCCCACAAATAGATAAACTCAGTAGATACGATAAGTATTACGAGAAATTCAGAAACGGGCTACGAAATATCTGTGTGACAAGAATAAGTTAAAACTCTAAGATGAATATGGCCTCTCCCAATTGCTAACCTGTAAATGATTAACCTTTTACAAATAATACTTTAGTGTTAGTTCAGTACTTTTCCTATTCTCCATTCTAAGAAATACGACAACTAGAACTAGAAGTTAAAAAGAAAGAAGGGTGACTTATAAATCAGCGAGCATTTTATAAAACCTATTCTACTTTTTTATAACCATATAACATAGAAGCAATTGCTATCAATATAATCAAATAAAACTACCAAGTAATGTGCAAACAAAATATGAAGCAATTGCTATCAATATAATCAAATAAAACTACCAAGTAATGTGCAAACAAAATATGCAACACAACTAAAGCCAAGAAATCATCTAAACCAAAACTTTTCAAGGATAAGCAATCAATGTAAATTAAGTAACCAACCAATCCAAGATAACCAGAAACATCTCAGTAGAACCAACTACCAAGCACCATTCCTGTTTTATAAAGTTCTCTTCTTTCTCCTCACCCATCACCATCCATCTTCCTACCAATCATACATGCTCCGTATCACGTTTAAGAAAGTCTTCGTCCTCAGTCAGTAGCAATCATTGTATCTTACGGCCAATCACCTTTTTTTGGCCTTGCTCATCAGCCCAGACTAAGCATCACATCTTTTGAGTTTTGACAATGAATCATATATCTTCAATTAAGATGAGAAAATAAAAGAGACACACGACCAACACGCCGGACTAGTTCTTTGTTGTCTATAATAATAGACTCAAACTTCCAACAAAGCATCATCACATATCTTTTCATGGTCCCTATAAAAAACTCAATACCATTGGAAAGTAATCGTTGGTGCAATATAATAAAAAAAGGTGTGGAGGAACCTAAAGGTTAAAAAGTGATTGCACTAGTATTTTGAAATAGTGTGAATCTTTCTTGATTATAACCAGTGTGCAAAAGTGTACTACATGTGAAAATTTGATAGTGGATACAGATGAATATGTGCAGAATGGTGTGAGATAGGTGAAATTGTATTGATGCTTGAGATTTCATTTTTTTCCTGTTTGGTGGGGGTGCTGGGCTGGGAAGGTGGACTTCATTAGATACGTAATAAGAACATGATAAAATTAAGGAATGAGTAAATCAAGGAGGTTTATGTTGGGTAGATTTATGTGCATTCTATTTCTTACAAAATATAGTAAATCCACTAATATGTAAGAAAGTTATCACAAATTTGTACCACAGATTTTGTTGTATCAGGTATCTGCAAGAAAGTCTTGAGAGTTGCACTAATTTGAAAATTTTCCAAGAAACTAAGTAATAATAATTAACTAAGTATTGTCAACTTTAGCAGTAGTCCGTCAGGTTCATATATGATTCTACTAACCTATGAAGTTTTAGTGTTAGATATTACAAGTAGTATATGGATTCCAGTATACTCCTTTGACTAACAAATTACTAGCAGATGGGGGTGGGGTGAAACATTTAATCTTCCAAAGAACTCAATTTATAAGAATACTTGAAAATCGGCAAAAAGCCAACACCAATTGGCTACCCAAAATTGTTGTACCCACAGAGTTTTTGGCTACAGCTACGTCAGATTTGGATTGCCATTGCAAGTTACATCATTCAGACCAAGTGTAGTCAAAACATAGGTGCTATTGGATTACACATACATATTACACCCTACGTTAGTAAATATGGGTGTTTTGAGTGGAAAAGCTGAATGTGTGAAAGTGTGTGTGAGCGTCTTTTGTGGTTTATCTTCAAAGTTTTTCTCTTAGATGATAAGTTACAACCCCACCTCAGTATAGCACGCCAAATCTGAGGGTGTCTGTAACCAAACAATTATTTGCTTCGGCCCTTTTAACTGTAGCCAACTTTTGTTGCCGTTCTTGCATAATTTCTGGTATGTTTAGTTTGGAATAAATGTATCTGAAACAAGAAATTTAGTAATAACAGTATGGAGTACATGTGCCCCGTAACAGATTTTAGTTTCAGGGATAAATGAGCTAAACCCCTGGAGGATAAGAAACACACATGCATGTATGATGCGTGGATGATACAGTGAGAATGACAATATGGGAAAACGAGTAGTATGGTTAGTGCATGCATAGTCAATAATTAAAATCTCAATTGGCAGAGAAGGCTAAAGAAACATATCCCCTGCATCAGCTAACAAACATTCAGTGCAAGGCTAAGTGTCAATCTTTATTACTAAAAGAAATTTGTCAATATCAGTATGACGTCAACACAACCAATTAGCTTTAGAAACCAAAATATATCTCCAGGCTAGATGCATACTCAGCCTAAACAATTGGATCTTTCAAACACATGAGAGCTGCTTAATTGGGCTTTCAGCATCATCTTATGCAACATCAAATTCTATAAGCACCTACGGAGGCTGTCTTCCGGTTTATGCTAGTGTACTTGAGAAAAAGGCTAAGCATATCTCCTAAACTTCTTTAAAAGCTCATGGTAAGATCCCCACAATCACTACAACACATTTTCAAGTCATAGGTCTCAGACTTCCATCTCAAGAAACCTTACAACAATCTCTAGCGCTCTTTAAAATTAGGTTTAGCTAGATGGGATTATTTGACCATTTGACCACAACTCTTACGTTAATGCTTAGATGGTAGATGATCAACTACTCCAGGTAAGGTCTTAAGAAATAATCTAGCTTATTTTTTTATATTCTATATTTAGTAAATCAGCCAACATCAAAAGCTAAAAACTAGCTTATCAACTCAAAGTACCCAGACATAGCGCCACAGGGATATTTTCCAGCGGCATATAAAACTACAGAAGAGAAGTTCTTAAGCTAGCAAGTTGGACCTTATTTGCCTTCCTCTCATTCTTTAGGCCTTCACAATGGAAGAGTTCCAAGGTACAACACACAAAATCTCTCTTTTGAATGGAAGAGTACCATTCAAACCCTTTAATGGCTAGACACTCCAACTGAATGGATAAAAGAAAGAAGCAGAGGTGATGAAAGAGATTGTTCTGGGATGTTTAGCAACAAGAGCCCGTTGTTGTATTTCTAGGAGACGATCGAGTAGCCATCAGAGGTGTGGTTTAATGGAAGCTTTATGTGAATGAGATTCATTCCAATCGGAATTGGATAACAAATCAACAGAGATCACAAACATTTGGTAATATATTGTCATGGCTGTAACACAATTTTGCAATGAAGGAAACATAATGAGACAGCATTGTTAAGTAAAACATAGACCGACTAGAAAGATAAGATAGAATGCAAATTGGAAACATGAAAATAGCAGCAAGAATGAGAAGAGGTGTAGATGTACCATGATGGCCTTGGCTAGCAGCAATATGCAAGGGATCAAAACCGGACCTGTTCTTCAAGCGAATACCTTCATTGGTAGTATACGGCAGTAGCTCCTTAACAACATGAATGAAACCCTTATCAGCAGCTGTAAAAAGAGCAGTCTCGCCCAATTCATTAACCTCACTAACAACAGCAGCCCGGATCTCAGCCACCTCAGCATCAAATTCAGCACCGGAGAGCGTCTTAAGCATCATCTCATCAATATCCCCCAAAATCTGCCTGACCGCGACGACATCACCCTTCTGAGCAGCCAAATGGAGCTCGGTATCATTGTGGCGCCCGGTGACCTGCTTGACGTACTTTTTCTTCCCTGATTGGTCCATCTTTTTGCCGGAATTGGAGAGAACCAAGGCTTTACCGGAATTGGAGACGACTAGAGCCTTGCCGGAGTTGGAGGAGGCTAACGATTTGTCGGAATTCGATACCACAAGAGCTGGAGCACGAGGCGATGGCGTTGGACCCTCCATTTCGATCATATCTTTTTCAACTGTCACTAAAATTGATTGATGATGCAGTAAGTAAAACTGATCTGATCAAGTAAGTAAGTAACTTATCAATCGGATCGGATCGATTCCACCGGAAACTAAGAATACAATTCAACGGAACAAACAACGGAAGCAACAATTAACTAAAACTCAATTCCAGTTGAGTTTATTTTGCACAAAAACTCAATTTCAGTTTGTAACAAAACAATCATCTAGCTAGTGTGTGAAACTAAATCAAATGATGAGGAGTAAGTAAGTACCTTGTTGAGTGATGGAATCCATGGAAGTGGATGAGAGAAGCATAGAGGGGAATGGAAATGGAAGAATCTGATGCCTGCCTGCTAGTGGAAGAAGAAGAGAACATGTTGACGCCGCCGGGTCCACCTTTGTGACTTTTTTTTTTTTTTTTAACTAGTATTAGATCGGGTCCGTCAGTTTGGCATACGGAATGTTAACATTTAGGACATTCTTAATGGTGATGAGCCGACGGCGCGTCGTCGTGTCGTAGTCATTTTTGCTCCAGTAGTAACGCGTCGTCGTTGCCACGTCATTTTTTTCAAAAATTCAAAATCAAATTCAATCTTCAAAATTCAAAATTCAAATACATATTAAAAAATTTAAAATTACAAACAAGGCAGAATGTAAAAAACACAAAGACGACACACTACAGAAGCGATCATTCGCCATTAATCGTTATTAAGGAACAAGAGTGCGTCAAGTGCATCTACGTTTGCTTTGCCCTGTTCGGGCAAGTTGTTGTAGTTTGCCATAAGTGACATGTACGTGTTGTACATCTTCGCCTTTTCCTTACGCTCAATGTCTCTCGCCTTACGCTCCTCCTTCTTCATATCAAGCTCCAACTTTGCCTTTCAACTTCAAGCCATTCGGGAAAATTCGTGTTTATGCCATCTAATGAGCCATGCAGGGCATCCACATTGGAAGAGTTACCGGAAGTGACATTCTTAGCCAACTTGTCACGACTAATGGGGCGTTTGATGCTTGCCCCACTATCATAACCCCGAGTGCGCTTACTTCCACTACTGCCACCTGCACCTGCTGATGCCATTGGTTCATCACCTTACGCTCGAACCCATCCTCGCTAGGTGGTACGTTGTTCTTCAGGACGTCCTCCAAGTTCATCTTAATTTGTCACTGTGGGTATGCTTTCAGGGAATCCCACTGTTTGAACGTCGTGAACTGGGTTTGGTTCTTCGACTTCTCCCTGTAGAGCTGTTGGGCAGTCTCTAGCACATCGGACTCATTGTAGCCACTCCTATTGCCGACCATGCCAGTAGCACGCTCCACAAAAATCATCCAATGATTCATGTCATCTTTCAGCCGCCCCCATCTTCCAC
>JAYMSP010000926.1:0-38894 GCA_036897095.1 Plantago elongata | reverse complement strand
TTTCTTCCTTCAACAAATCAATAACCAGTTAACCTCATCTCTTTAACAAATTAATCAAATTGATTTAGCTGAGAATAATAGCCGATTTAATTTGAAAAAAAGCCCTCATTTCTTCAATGCCGTTCGCGATCGAGAATTTGATCTTCGAGGTAAGCAACCAAATATAATGGCGTGAATTGATGTTTTAGATGAACAAAGAAGAAATCCTTTATCAGAAAAAATATAAAATTACCGAAAATCGATGACGCGGCTGATAGGAACAGGAAAACCATTCGGTGAAGCATTCTGCCATTGATGACATAGATGCAAGCTTTACCGGCGAGAAAGATGGGTTTCCAGTTCCACAATGAACTCAAGATATCAAAAAACAAACATACCCTGAGTTTGCAATGGATTTTCTAGAACTAACTGTTGCCTTTGCAGATGAAGCAGAAAATTCTGTCATGAGCCAGCTTGAAAGACGATCAAGATGAAGCAGAAAATTCAGGTTTGTTCACACTAAAGTGTTATATTTAATCATTCGTCAAGGTGTCGCGCCATGTCACCGAAGGAGTGTGGAAGAATTGCCCAATCAGCGGAAAAAAATGCCACATAGGACCAGTTCACCGCTAATTCGGCGAATTATGACCAAAACTGCCAATTCGTCGTAGTTGTGGACTGAGAATCACAAGTAGTGCAAAGTGGTCACTGCGCATCAATTTCGGCCATAGTTTTGGATCAAAGTTGCCATTCTCCCTGTTAAAAATTGATGTTTTATTTTTAGGAGTACGCTGAATGTGTTTACACATACCCAATTATCAATAGCCATATACCCCATCTAAATGTTGAACTTGGGAGGTA
Source organism: Plantago elongata (assembly GCA_036897095.1). Classification (NCBI taxonomy): domain Eukaryota; kingdom Viridiplantae; phylum Streptophyta; class Magnoliopsida; order Lamiales; family Plantaginaceae; genus Plantago; species Plantago elongata. The sequence continues at coordinate 38,054 of JAYMSP010000926.1, read as the reverse complement.
TTCTTTTCAATTGAAAATCACTTTATTTCAGTTTCATTCAGTTTAGTTCGGTTCAGGTATAATTTATACTTTACTTCAATTCAGTTCAGTTAAATTTAGTTGAGTAAATTTTAGTTAAAGAGTACACAACCCAAGCATACTAAAAACTAATTAATGATTCTAATTTCAAAATATGAATAGTCATATAGTCCCACCTATTTAAAAATTATTATTTTCAGAATAAAAATAATCGAAGATAAATTAAATAGAAATGATATAATCATCAACCATTCGATGCCTGTTTGCACAACTTCCTTAAAACTATTATGTCCCCTCACATACGGTGCTTAGAGGAATCGCTGGACGTTAGTTTCTCATGATACAACGGATAAAAACCCAACAACCGGTTGCACAAGTCAGTTGCTCCGGCGAACTCAGTATACCTGGATTATAAGTGAAGGGTATGGAAGAAGAAAGCTGCAAGAGAAGAAGAGAAAGGTTCGTTTATGGTGTTTTCTTCTCTTCTGTAGTAAGACCTATTTATAGGTGAGAATAGCTGCTCCTTAGTTTAAATGTTCGTAATTGCAATCACTAATTCTAAAAATTGATTTACAAAATCAATTCTGAGATAGTGCTCGTTGTAACTCCTTAGCACCAAACCGATCAGCAAAACGTCGGTGTATGCAGGTCGTCTGTTCGCACCCAAGTCCCACTAGTTTCAGTACAAATCTGGCTAGAATTAGCACCTCTGCGCGCCTGCGTAGAGAGTTTTCCGTAACCTAATAATCATACTTGAACAAGGATATTGGTGTATTTGGTTATAAACAATAAATGACTTCCATATGCTATCAATATTGGACAATTTCATTTTACCTTCTAACTTTGAGCAATTATTTCTCACTAACCCAAGGTTCGTTTTGGGCATGCAATACATCAATTCAAGCTCTTACATAATAGCTTACGACTATAAATTTTATTTACTTAATTAATAAATAATTAAAAAAATATACCCCACGAGATAATATTTACTACTAAATTTTCTAAAAAACTTCTAACAAAAATATCAAGTTACATGATCCAAAAAATGGATGGGGAAAGGATTAGCATGGATTCACATGTACCTAATAATGATAATTAGTAATATATGCGTACTTATTGATCCATTCAACTGGTCTCCAATACAAAACTCCAAACTTCTCACGCGTTTATTCAATAGTACATTATAATTTAAACCATATGGAGTATTATATAGCAACTCTTTTGTTTTCTTCATTTATTCATGACAAGAACACTGCCAAGTGCTAACTACTACTTGTAATTTGTCCATATTCAACCAATGGATTTTAATTATGAAGGTAACAACAATCACTAACTACTCCTAATCATCATATTAGATATTAGAGAATGACATTTTGGCTCCTACCATTTAGATCAAATGGTACATGTAGTATCATGTATTATGATCGTGTGATTCATGGTCATTTACTTTGTAAATTTTGACTTTAGTTGCACTTTTTATTGACGTGTAACTCGAATCAAAGACTTTGTTCCGATTTTAACTGCCAACGAACTTGCCACATTATAAATAAATGAAAATAATGTAAAAATTGAATTTGGAAAATTCAAAAAAAAAAAAAAGTGAAACAATAATTAATACATAAATTAGAGATAAATGTTAACTCTCAACGGTTCTGTGCAAAAGAGAAAGGACAAAAGTTTACTCTAACACACAAAACAGTCGATTCCTCCATTAGGATTTACATAATCGAGAAGTGAAGATGGAACGTACCAGCGATGATCATATATGAGAGCCATGCTCTATCACCTATATATGTAGAATGACATGCTCTATATGATGAATCTTATGTGTAAAAGAGATATGTACATTGTCAAATGCTACCACCAAAATCTATAAGCACATATGCAGTGCGTCAATTTCTACCACCCACGTAGAGGGTCAATCTCTAATCAAGATCACCAAGCTGCAGGAGGAAGGAGGAGTTGATGCAATGGAATGGAGCTGAAGCGAAAAGGTGGAGGTGCATAGTTCATTTTTCGAGGGAGACATAAAGTGATTTAGGAGGAAGTAGGAGGTCCAAGGTTCGATCATCGATTGAGACATAAGTTGGTTTAGGAGTAGGCATGATTGGTATGGCTTAGGAGGATAAAGTAGGTTTAAAGTTCAATCATTGGTGGAGACGTAAAGTACTTTAGAAGTAGTCGTGGTTGGTATAATGGTAGAAGTAGAGTATTGTAAAATATAATTGCAATTTTTACCGTTACAAGCTCTAAATGCCTAATCATTTGCATATGTATATCTCTAAACTATTAACCCATGTTAATATATTCCTTCCGTCCTATCAAACTTTATACATTAGGGTTGACGCTTAATTTTATGTGATAAGTTAAAGTAATGATAAAAAATAAAAAGTGGAAAAAAGTACACTTTTGGTGGCAAAATGTGTAATTTTTGTGAAAATTTAAAATTGTTTATTATTTGTAAGTGGTGAGTAACTTCCTTTTTTAGTGATGTATAAAGTTTGGTGGGATTTTTAACCAATAAAGTTCGCTAGGCGGAGGGAGGGAGGGAGTACTATTTAACATGTGAACATTTGTCACATGTTTGGTTATCCTATGGACTCTACCACACCCCTCCCCAGTGTATTGCGTTGATGCACACCAGAAAAATCAGATACGGACATGATTCGGACATCTACATGAGTATATTTTTATGATTAATGGCATCACAACATCACAAGCATTTACTCAAAACTTTAACAGTCTGACCTGTTGGCTTGACGCCAAGGGTGCATACGTAAGATCCTAACGGGACAACTTGACGCCAAGGGTGCATACGTAAGATCCTAACGGGACATGCTGAAAGGGCCGGGTACAACAACTAGATCTGATCGATGAAGATTATATGTCAATCAAGCAAAGTCTAACAATATCATAAAAAACCGAGTACCCCAATTCCAGAGAGTAGAGCAAAGGGGAATCAAGTTCTCACATCAACAGAAAATCTTACTTGGCTTATTGTAGGTTCAACTGGACAGAAGATTAGATTTCGCCCACAAGTACATATAACATGCTTAAAAAAAGATCCTTGCTTTCCATTTCAAGACAAAGAAAAACTACTTAAAAGGAAAGGAGTCACGACTCACAAGCCACAACAGAGTACTATCAGTGTAGACCACGTAAAATTCCATGAAAGTAGCCGCCTGTCATGATTAGTGAAACAAAGGAGACAACACCAGCCGGAAAGATCTTCCCAGACTTCTTAAAGCGAGATCCCATCACCCCAAGAAGGGAGGCAGACAAACCGAGACCAATAGATGATGCCAACATAGGATTTGAAGGAAGAATAGTGTACACAAGATACAACAACGATGCTGACACTCCACCTGCAATCAGTGACTTCTGGCTCCCACCCTTTATATAGCCCATAAGTCCACCAATTCCAACCAAAGCAGCATATCCCAGCGTGAGTTTCTGTGACATTGACATGCCTTTCTTCTGCTTCTTGCCTTCAGTTGGATCTTCACCTTCATTTGGTGCTCCTCCGTTCTCATCATTACCACCACCGCCACCTCCTCCACCACCATTTCCACCTAATCCACCAATATTGTCGTCAGATCCACCAGAGTCGGGAAGAATATCAATGCCCCCACCAGCTGAATCAACAGTGAAAGTACTTGGAACTGCATCCGAAACAATGCCAGCAGCTATTGCCATGGACGTGTATCGTTTTTCATCAGCAAAAGCAGTTGAGAATTTAGTTTGCCTTGATGCCAATGAACATACAGGTGAAACAAGGATACGACCAGTAGGGAGATGACCTCTCCTTGAAGTGTGAAGTTGAAAATTGGGAGAGAGTAGCAAAGAAGACTGTGAAAATGCCAAGAGTTCTGACATTCTGCTTTATATGATTGATTTTATATAGATATTGCTCTATGACCTCCAGGCTGAGAAAGTTCCATCAAGTTAAACATGATCAAGAAGAACCACGAAACAGTAGTATGTGAAATTGTGAATTATCATGAAAGCTCAATAAACTGAAAGCATACTGCAGAAAAGGAACTAGGAGCATGCTAGCCTAGGGCTACACTGCTAGTGCTACAATATAACTTAAGTTGTGATGATAAAAATGGAGCTAGGGAAGTAATATCACATAGTTAAAAATGTTTATGCAGGAACTGAAGCAACAAATTCATTGGCTATCCACAAAAAGAGCACGAAGCTAAAGCAACGCAGAAGCATTATTTATCATGAAATGAGACACATCCTGTGCTGTCTCACTTTACAGGTTTAGAAGCATGAGCCAACAGAAGGAACAAAAAGAAAAGCTACATTAGAGTCACCTTAACCCACAAAAGATGTGAAAACACAAAGTCCTTAATAACGAATGGGATCACAAATACAGCTAACATGCAGACAATGACACACTACATAGCATGGAAATGGAAAAGAGAGAACAAATATATCCGAGACAATAAAGGTTACTCATAACACCATAGAATGCCCACTGCCCCACTGGAAGGGTTGGTAACAGGTACATTGCCACCAATAACTTCAGCACAAGCATTCTCACGGAGCAAGTTCATTTAGGCCAATGTGTATCAGTAATCGTCAACAGGAAGTTAAATTTATAACACGATCATCAGTACGGATAGGAAAATCAAGCAAAATTTGTAGCTATTATTCGACAAATACATACATCGAATATGCTCTTCGATTATCCTTCAAATGATGGTAACACCACACACTAGGCTAACAAATAGAAGAAACTATTTGAATATACAAAAATGCAGGGGGATTCAGCTAAACAGTACTCTTCATTCATGATTCAACCAACTAACAGTCTAACATAAACAGCAATTAATCAAATATCATTTCGCAAAGTCAACCATTTAGATTTCAATTCATATCATTATTCCATGTCTTGCCTAGGACTTGTTCGTCCATTCACGCACACACGAAATAAAATAAAAGACTGCAACTCGCGAAGATACCAAAGTAAAATAAATCGGGAAATTAAGAATCTGCACCATGAAAAAAAAGGCAAAGACTATTACCTCAGCTCAGTGTTCGTGAAGATACAAAATTTGTGCTATAATTTGTGGGCAGAAGAAGAAGGGGTTTTACATTTGCTGGCAGTTTCGTTTACTTTGTCTCTCTGAAAGAGTCTGTAATTGTTTCTTTCTGACGCGACAATACGAAGTTGCTACTTTCAGATGCGATCTCATGTGTGAGGGACGGACAGCCCTATTGACCTTCAATATTGGAAAATGTTAAACGCGGGACAATTTTTACTAAACGTAAGACGTGATTTTTATACATTATGGTCAACACCATAATTGTTATATTTAATAAAATAGTTCTATAATTTTAAATAATTACTATTTTACCTCAAAAACATCTAAACATATTTATTCGAATCAATTATATTATCCGAACAAATAAATCGAAGAACTTTGAAAAAACACGAATACTGAATAGATCGTTTACATTCTTTTTTAGCATTTTGCACCGTGGTTATTTGAGTACTGAATTACTCGAACACTTTTGATTGAGGTGGGTCGTTTGAATTGATCTTGTAATTGACTAGTTTCTTAATTATATTTATGTATGACATATTAAAACGCATAAATAAGAAAATTTTAAGTATTTATCCACAAAAGAAAAAAGATTAATGGATCGTGTTGCAATTTTTTTATGTAGGAGAAAATCTCGCAATTAACTTTGTAATTATCTTAAAGGTAACTCTATTAATAATCACTCAAGTAGGCGACTAATTACAATAAATATCAATTAATTTAAAATTTTATATAATATTTTCTCATACAAATATATAACAATCCTAAGTAAATTGTTAAATTTCATATTGTTCCACGAACAACCTACAAATTATAGTTTGAATTTCATTGAAATAGAAGAATAAGCATCAAAATATTATAGTTTTTAATATCAACAAAATAAAATATGCTTGGAATTCAAAATGGTATTAAATTGTTAGTACTTTATAAATTTTCATTTTACTTTTCAAATATTGCATGAAGTTTTGAGAATATAGCCACATTTCAATATTACAATTGAAATTTCTCTTGATTTCTAAAAATTCAAATATATTTCGATTTTAATCCACGTATGGAATGAGTAAACAATGGGGAGTTTCTAGTAATTTAGCTCAAATCAAGTGATGAAAATGGAAACTCACACACACACTAGGGAGTCGGGAGTGTGAGCGAAGTAGAGCTGCAAGATGCAATCCGGCGATCCGACCCATCAACTACCGGAACCATCACCGTTCCGGGTGGGGCAAAGAGTCCATTTCACAGGTAAAACCACCCGAATCGGAACGGTGCGATACGTGGGTCCAGTGGAAGGGTACTCGGGCAATTGGGTGGGAGTGGACTGGGACGCCGATGATGAGGGCAAGCACGACGGTTCCTTAAATGGCGTCGCTTACTTTACTGCTAGAGGCCCCAAAACGGCGTCGTTTTGTCGGCCGCACAATTTGAGCTCCGGCGTATCGCTCTTGGATGCTCTCCAAGGTCGTTATGGAGCTTCTGCTGTTTCTACCAAAGAGGAAGAAGGTAAACGAATCAAACGTGATCGCAATGTTTGATTTGAATGTGAATCTCTATTTTGAAATTATGCATTGCCTTGTTGTGAGTAAATGAAATGAGTAATTTGCTCTGATTAGTAAGGTCATTGGTGAGTGATCCTGGCATTGTATCGTATTCTTCGTTTTCGTGCTAGGATTTTGTTATGTTATAAGCTAATTCAACTCGTTTTAACATTCAACCAAAATTGAAATAGTTGATTGATTATATAGTACTAGGTGATAGAAAGATAAGTTCGCTTGATTTGAGCACTGACCCTGGTCGAATTCAGATGATAATCTTGTGGTAGTGTAGCTCATTAGATAGCTGGTGTTTGATACATTAGCTGAAATTCAAAGCTTTTAAGTCTGTCTGATTTTAATGATTAACGGACAAGGTAAATATAGAATTTAGAATGATCAACTAGCTTATGAGCTACTCTAGCTGATAAACTCGGATTAAACAGAGCCCTAACTAGCTTATCAGTTCTTAAACCTCATCTTTGCAAATTCGATGGGTTGTCAACTAATTTGCAGAACTATAAACTAAGTCAATTAGCTGGTCAAATCTGTGAGTTGTCTACCTTTACTGTAACTTATCAGCTATTAGCCACCAATTCACCTACCAATCACCGTAGTGAAGAACGTATTATCAGGGGGTGTGAGGTTCGGGGTAAAGATCTGTGACATCAGCCATAATGATGTTGTGTATCTTGTTTAGATTCCAAGTATAGTGATTTTGAAGTATTCAATGCTTTTGTTTTTGTTTATACCAAGTTTATGTAGTGAACATATTGGCTTGTAATGTAGTTTTGAATTTTGGGTTGCATTGTGTCATTGCACAGATGAGATGTATGTCCTGTCTGCCAGAAACCAAAAAGTTTCTATCCAGCTTCTGGGGAAAGAAAAAATACAAGACAAGCTGAGCCGTTTTGAAGAGTTGACCAGTGCATCAGTATCTTTTTTAGGTGTAGGCCTTCCTGGATCCCCTGACCATATCACGTCTACTCTACCTAGTAAGTCCCAGAGTTTGCTGTTCATGACTATTTTCTTAATTTCTTGTTGCTGAATTCCTCTTCTGTCCAATGTGAGTATCTACTTCACCTTTGGTGACAATTTAATCAAGAGATCCTTTATTCAATTGAAAAATGATCATGTTGCAGATCTGAAGGAGCTTGACTTGACTGGAAACTTACTCACCAAATGGGATGTATGTTTTTTTTGCTTCTTCTATTATAATGAGTTGCTTCATCTGCATTCTATATGTAATTTTCTTTTGTGGAGCTAAAAGTTAAAGCATATTGATGATGTTGTTGACTGGTCTGGGGAACATGAAAATTTTCAGGGCAAGCATTATTGCAACAGTAAATTGCTCCACTGGTGACCTGTAGTGTCTTAACCAACCTCTTTGGCTCTTTTCAGAAAAACTACCAAAGCCGTAATATGTGCTGATAATTCTAAGGAACTGTTGCAATGCTATGATAATCACCATATCCCCCCCCCCCCTTTCTCATGAAATGGTTAATATGTAACCGCACTTATAGTTGGAAATTTTCTAGGATCTGAACACCTGATTTTATGATTTCCTGTGTCAAAGATTCTTCTGATGGCTTATAAGATGGAAGTATTTTTGTTTTTCCTGCAGGATGTTGGCATCATCTGCCAGGCATTGCCTGCTCTGACATCACTGAATTTATCTTATAATGCTCTGTCACCAGATATAACTTTCTTGCCTCAGCTAATGAACATTCGAGTTTTAGTGTTGAACTACACTGGAGTTATCTGGAAGCAGGTTTTAGATCTTTCTACAATGTTTTATATGTTTGTTCGCCAGTCTTATTTATTCGGAAGAATTTAGTTAAGCTTGGCACTTCAATTTGGTAGGTGGACATTCTTAAAGATTCATTGCCACACATCGAAGAGCTGCATCTCATGGGAAATAAAATTAGGGAGATAACGGTAAAGTATTTTATACACACAGATAGATATTTCCAATTAGAATAATCATGCATGGTGTTGAAGTGGAAGTATGAAGCACAATGTTAGAATAAATTTTAATAACCAATTATTTTGCTGTATGATATTCTGTTGTTCTTTTCAGACATCTTCTGCAAACTATGTCCAAGGATTTGATTCACTGTATCTTCTTAATCTGGAGAACAACTGTATAGCGGATTGGGATGAAATTGCAAAACTTTCTCAGTTACCTAGGTATTAAAGTGAGGATTGTTTTCACTTTTATGGTTATTATGTTTAACTGTTTCAGCAAATTGATTTTGATATTAATAAGATATTATTGTTTCTGTGTTCAGATTGGAGCAGCTCTTTCTGAATAATAATAAACTAAGTCGTCTCTGGTACCCAGAATGGGCTACTGCTCATGAATCCTATAATGGGTCTGAGAAAATAAAGCCCTTCATGAATTTGCACAGCCTTCTTCTGGGTAAGCCTCGTGACACTTTCTTATAATCTGGCTATAATTTCTTCTTTGGTCTTCACTGGTGAAGCATTGCACTTGGTGTCTTTTTTCAGGGGGTAATAATATCGATGACCTGGAGTCTGTTAACTCTCTTAACTCCTTCCCTAGTTTGACAGTAAGTGTTATCTTGTGGACTTCTTTTTCATAAAAATCTATAGTGCTAGTTGTGTTAGGTGAAAACTATGATGCTCATTTCCACTTGTACTATGAGTTCTGATATGGTCTTTCAACTAGCACCGGTGTAGTGTACACTATTATTTCTGAGTCAATGACCTGTGCTCTAGCGGTCTTCATGCTCGCTGTTTACTATTATGTAGGACATTAGGCTCTCCGATAATCCAGTTGCAGATATTGGTAAAGGTGGTGTCCCCAGATTTGTTTTCATTGCTCGATTAGCAAAAGTTGAAGTTCTGAATGGTAGTGAGGTATATTTAAAACTTTTGGTTATATACTTCTATTATCTCTTCCACTTAGTTTTCTGTCAACTGCATTGTTCTGATCTCTTTGTCCGTTGCAGATTAGTCCCAGAGAACGAAAGGACTCTGAGATTCGGTAATTATTTTCTTCCAAATCTTCTGGCTGTGTTACCTTTGATGAATATCCACAGAATATGCTCTGCCTTCTCATATTTTCTGTTTTGGTTTTTCTCTTTATCGTCTGGTTTGTACTTAAAAGTTTGCTTCAGGTATGTTCGTTTGGTCATGTCGAAGTTTCATGGAAGTACACAGGAGATTAGGAAGCTTCATCCCAGGTGATTCTTTGTTTTATTACCTCTCTTCTGATGATATTGTAAAGTGTCCAAATCCCAAAAAAAAGAAGAACAAAAAAAGGAGCTGATCATGGCTTTTGAGTCAACATATAACTGCAGTTTTTACATTTGTCTGTGGCATCTAAATCAACCATGTAGTCTGGTGATGCCCATATGAACGTTGTTCAAGATGCCTATAGTGTACACTACTACACTGTACAATCGTATGCACCTTTTCCTTTATAGTAAGAAATTACTATTATACTATCTTATTCTGTCTGATGATGAGCAGGTTTGCGGACCTCAAAACCTTTTATGAGATTGACGATGAAGCCCCATCAATAGGGTCATCAGGCCCACAGAAAATGTCCTCAAGTCTTATTTGTATGCACCATTCTTGTGAATTATATATTTAGTTTGATGAAAAAAAGGAACCTCCTTGACCTCTTCAATATGTGCAGCTGTTTCCTTGAAATGCATTGGTTCATCCATGGGCGAAAAGCCCCTTTTGGTGAAGAAGTTGCCTGGAACCACAACGGTAATATTTCCACCCATTCACAAAGTTGCTCTTATTTTTTGCTGCTCCTTTGGAACTTCATTGAATACTATTAGCCTCTCAAGAATCTTGCTGCCTACAGGTTGGAAAACTGAAGAACCTGTGTGAGAGTTTCTTCAAGTTAAAGTCTATCAAACCAATATTATATCTTCAGGAAGAGGTTTGTACAAGGACTTAATGCCAATGCTGCTCCTTTTACCTCCTAGTGTTTGTACTGATGATCTGCTTACTGATGTATCATTTATTGATTGTTTTGCAGGGCTCACCTCTACCTACATTGCTCGAGGATGATATGGCATCTCTTATTGAGCTTGGAATCGACAATGGTTCCACAGTGCTCATTGATGAACATTCTTGAAGTACACCCATCCCATGATCAAAGATCTTAGATTAGCCAGGAAAGAGGAATAAACAGCATCCACAGGCCTGGATTTTGTTAGGCTCGTTTTGGCTTCACCTTTGTGAAAATCTCGAGCATATATTATGTATGAACTAAAAACTCTGAAACCTGTGATTTGTAAATTTGTATTTGTTGGATTGAATTTATTATTTCATCACCCAAAGTCCCAAACCAATCTTTTTTTCCGATGGTTGGATACTTTATCAAGTACAACTATTTGATAAGGGCTCGTGCGGATCCAAATATGTTCTGTGATCTTTTATCTCCATTAAAATCTCAATCATTTCATAATGTGAAACGCAACCCTTTTTGGTAAAGGAAGCACAACTATTACTGTAGAGATGCATAAACCATCTATTTTTCAAGGAATTATTGAATTGCATTACAGAACCAAAGAAATAGCAAAGCAAAAAAGCACAATTCACTCATCAGGCGTTTGCATGTCTGTTTCCATGACAAGACATTCAAGTAGCTAGCAGCTATTACAATCACAACAAATGAGCACTATAGTCAAAGTATGCTCTCCAGTCCTAACTAAAGAAGATGACTCCAATATCTAATGATAAAGCATCAGATGTTTCAAAGGTTCTCCTGACAGGGAAACTGTGCATTAACATGTCAAAAAAAAAGTCTGGCTAGATCCAGTAGCTCCTTGGATCATTTCATGGCATAAATCTCAGCGATGTGCAGCATACATTTGGCCAGTTGAATCATATTGTTGATAAGCAGCAGCAGCTGCAGCAGGAAGTGGGGACACAGTAGTCGGTGCAGGTACATTTCCATAGCCACCAGACTGATCATAGGCAGGCTGCGTCTGAGACGGCTGAGCATAACCCACCTGCCCTGCAGCCGGTGCAGGATAAGTCGGTGCTGGACCTTGGGCAGTAGCACTATAAGCTGGATCTGTTTGCCCTTGGTATCCATAGGCAGTAGTGTTTGCAGCTGGTTGTTGTTCAGAGTAACCATACTGGGCACTTGGATAAGAACCGTAACCTCCAGCAGCTCCAGCCTGAGGATATGCACCAGGTTGTTGTGCAGCAGGCTGGTTATACCCAGTAACAGGCTGTGCACCCTGAGCCGGATAAGCAGGAGCAGTGTTTGAAGGATGACTGTACCCATCAGTGGTTGGTGTGGGTCCATAAGGATAGTTCTGCTGCATTGGACCACTTGGTGCCTGGGGATAAGACTGCTGCGGAGGTGGATTTTGAGCGAAGGGCTGGGGAGGAATTTGTCCTTGATAAGGGTCTGCAGGTTGAGTAGGACGAGGCTGGACATACGATTGGGAAGGGGCTGGCTGGCCATGCATAGGTGGTTTACCGTATTGGTCTTGTGCACCATACCCAGTATGAGAGCCACCTTGAGCATATGGAGTTGGCTGAGAACCCATATGCCCATAAGGCTGTGAGGGTGCATGGTTATCATATTTAACATCATTGTAACCGTGACCATATGGTTGAGCAGGCGGTTGAGAGTAAGGTGGATTACCATAATCTGGACCTTGCTGCCCGTAGTTGTAATTACCCTGATACATGAAAGTGGGGGGATTAGGGACAAACAATGAAGAGATTTCATTGAAATTGTAAAGATTAATCAAACCTAGATCGATGTAGATTGACAAAATATCACAAGCATGCTACATTAAAATCTCGTGGATAATTCAGTACAACTATGTTTACTACGAGTTCCTGGGACATAATTTCCAGATTGCAGAAAAGAGAACAGATGAACCACAAACCTGAGATGGGGGGCCATGTATTGATGCCGGAGGCCTTTGCTCCCAGTTCGGGCCAAAGTTTCCCCTTGGACCATGTTGTGGAGGATAATTGCCATACATTGGAGGCGGATATTGTGGACCCTGAGAAGGATATGGTCCTCTTTGTGGGTAATTATTATAACCAGGAAATTGTGGTTGAGGGCCACGAGGCCCCCATTGTGGAGAATTTGGTCCCCTTGGACGATAACTCTGCTGGTTGTATCCTCCAGAAAGAGGCGATGGTCTTACGTTCTGAATAAACAAACGTAATTAGAGTAAATTATGAAAATAGAAAATAATAATTGGCAACCAGGACGTCAAGAAGTTACTCAGACATGTGAACAGTGTATACAATTTTCATGTGCAGGTAGCAAATAGCACCATGAAGTGATGAACATCTAAGTAATGAAAGAATGAAAACCAACACAAGAAATATAGTAATCAACGATAAATGTAGTCAATAGACATTGAGCAATATTAACTTAGATCATACTAAAATTTATAAGGCATGAGTTTCAGAGCGACAGAGTAATTCAGACTCGTAAAGGAACTCGATCATAAAATTTGTAATCAAAGCAAATGCCAAGCAATCAACTTCTAGACATGGAATCATCACAAGCAGATGAAGACCTAGCTAAATCATAATTTTGCATTACTTCACACAGACATGTATCATCCAGCCGAACGCTATCTGGAGAAACTATTTTTCTTTAACAATTCTTTTTGAGTGATTACATATGCTAATACATTGACAGATCCACAGCCATGATGAAACTAAAAATCTTACAACAATGGTTTAGTTGGAATATACAGTATTGCTCAAGCCTGGCAGTCCCTATCATGAAACAGGTCATCTGTACATTCATCAATATGTGCATTTTTAGCACATACAGCTATATATCATCATAAGACAATGCATATAAAGTTTCACCTAAAAATGATGAACTATTCATTGACATCGCCATGATAATGAAAATTAAAATTCTGAAGCAACCCCGCAAGCATAAGCAAATGAATTAAATTTTGGTTACGTGGATATCGAAGTCTAATAAAGGTAGAAGACTTGACTAGGCAAGGCAACTTGTTGCAGAATGTCTCAAATATATTATCAGGCATACTAAATAGCCTCATGGAGTATTACTATCAATTTCTAAGTCTCCAGCAATCTTACCAACTATAAACATCCTGCAATGTCGAGGTTTTATGCTTGATACCTTTCTCCTGGGGACGGAGGTGCATAGTGGTTGACTACTGATACACCAAGAAGTCAATGCGAACTGGAAGTGAAAGGAAAGACCAGATCTGCATTTTTACAGCCAACCAATTCGACATTGGCACCTTTAAGACAGATAAATCATGGTAACCGACATCTTAATTTTAAGATCTTCCTAATCATCAAAAGATCTTGATACGCATGCTTAGGCAGAGGCATTCACTTACATATCCCTCAGTCCATTGTGTCATCATAAAAAGATATTCCCAACTCATAGAAGGCATTAGGCGATGGCAAAGATTACATACGTCAAATAGGCCTTTAAAAGGATTCAGTGCAATCATTTCTTAAATGGCCAATCAAGTTTTCTATATGCATACCTATCAGAAAGCATTAGATTTGACTTGCATCTGGGGAATAATTGATAGCAAGAAGGAAAGATGGAGTATTCATGGCAACATTCGGGCAACCAAACATACATGTCTAGCCTTAGCACCTAGGCGTCCATAATCAATTGGCAATGGATACAATTATGTGTCCAACTTTACAACATGTATATCATGATTGATCCTGGATAATTAACTGGATAGTCTATACATAATTTGTCCAACTTTACAACATGTATATCATGATTGGTCCTGGATAGCGGATACTGAGCCTAATTTATGCAAATAGAAAGAGAGAGCAGATGTCCATTGAAGATTTATCAACCAAGAAATACATTTAATGCAGTACTCTGTCCAAATCGGGAAGCACGCTGAAGAATTAGAGCATAGATCGTTGGATGCTTAATGCCTATTCACTAACAGAAGCTTTCGAATAACACACGACACATATTCCAAACACAAACTCTAAAGAGAGGATAACATGTCAAGAAGGTCAAACCTGATTCATGACATCTTTGATCATCTCTCTAGCATTCTCGATCTGCTTCTTATTGCCCGTGATGCGAACAGTCCTCTCTCCAGAACGATTTCCTTGGGATGGACCTGGTTGTATCAACTAGAAAGCAAAGAGTATGAGAGGCTATAAGGATACTGGAACAGAAGTAGCCAATAGATATTACCTGAATGCGAGCCCCAGATCTAGTCTGCAAATTCCTAATTGATTCTCCCCCTTTTCCAATGATCAAGCCAACCTTAAGTAGGAAAAAAACTTAAATCACACTACTGCCAGGATGGACATAACAGGAGAAACTGTGCCTATATATGCAACCCAATCAACAGCAGTGAAAGATCAAGAAATCAACCTTTTCATATGGGACTTGAATTTCAATTTGTTCTCCAGTACTAGCAGCTTGTGCAGTGGTGAATCCCCGTGCAACAAGGGATGGGGCTCCACCAGCATCAGCCTGAAGTTAAAACGATATCATTAGCTTCAGGGCAAAATCATAGGGTAGAAAATAATAAATAATAAGAACGATGATTAGCCAATGGGACGATATATAGGAATAAACCAAAAATAACACAACACTACCTCAGCAATTACATCCTTAATTAGTTTCTCAGCCTTGTTTATGCTTTGCAATGTTCCAACTAGTTCCAAAGGCCTGGTGGCAGCCCGTGGATCTGCATCAGCATCTCTCACGATCTGGATTTTGGCACCTGAGTTATCCTGCAGAGACCGAATTGTATCGCCTGCCTTTCCAATGAGAACCCCAACCTACATGCACAATAAAGCAGCGTAAGTAACTTTGTAACTTATAATTTTACTGTTAGCACTAGACAAATGCTAATGCTTGGAAACTATGACAAACTAATATCTGTAATATACCAAAGAAACGGTACAGAGTACAGAAGAGTTATTCAGTTAATTCACCTTGTCATTGGGAACTTCAATTTTACGAGATAGTACTTGGATGTCAGAACCGGGCTGCAAATCAGCTAATGATACTGGAACATCCCCCTCCCTAGGAAGTTCCTCAGAGGATATTTCAATTTCTGTTTCAGTTTTTGCCTGATCCTGGGAAGGTTCTTCAGCTCTTTCCTCCTCAGGTTCTACTGCATCATCAGCCGCTGCAGTCTCATTTTTTTCTTCCTCAATAGTCTCCACAGGTTCTTTTGCTGGTTCATCAGCAGTTAGCTCCACATTCTCCTTTGCTGGTTCATCAGCTTGCGAAGGCACACTAATATTCTCCACAGCATCAGGTTGAGCCGCCTCTTCCTCAGGCTCATCCGCCTTCTGCTCCTCTTGGTGTCCATTTTGTGATACTTCTATGAGACCATGGGTAATCGTTAGAAGCTAACTCGTTAAAAACTTCCACTACTGAAAGTACAACAAATAATTGGTCGATGCCATAACTATAGTTAACAGTACAGTCTAATGACAACAACACTCAATCGGTCCATTCAAAACATCAGGAGTTCATGTCAGCTTACTAACTTATAACACAGCAGTTTCTGAGCTCATTAGCAAAATATCAACTAGAAAAGATATTAGGCTTCCAGATAAGAAATACTACTATAAATCTACAAAATGTGCCATCAATGGAAACCATCAGCCACACTGCCACATGTTATCATGTACAAAAATCAATCAACCCGAGCTGAGAATTCATCATAACTTCAAAATGCTCCGATTAAACAGAACAGGAGCATCAATTTAACAGATATAAGCAGCGCATAATAATCACCTGCAGCAGTATCAGCATCGGTTTGGCTAACAGTATCATCACCATTACTGGTCTCGAGACGTGGCCGCTTAACATCAGACTCGTCGTCAGCTCCGCCATTCTCCTCTCCTTCAGACGCGTTATTAACCGCCGAAGCAGGATCTGCAATTGGCTCGGATTCGGTTACTGGCTCGTTACTCAGCTCCAAATCATCGAGCTTCCGCTTGTGACTGTCGGTCGCCGCCGTAGGGCTTCCCGGTGCCGACTTGACCAAATCCTCCTCCGCCATAGTGTAATTATTCGTCGTCTTCCTAACCGAGCTGCTGATTGCAAAACCTAGGAACCGTAAACTGAGCTGATTTATGGAAAAATTTTCAATTTTCTGGTTTAGCGTTTCTCTTTAATTTTAAAGAGGAAAATGGAGAAGTGGTGTACAGTGAAATGAGTTTTATATGATGTGATTGACAAAAGAGATCCATAGGGTATCAATTCACATTCCGTTTTTGGGCTCCAATTGGCGGGCCAAAAATTGGACCAACGAAACCACACCACAAAATGGGCTCCAATATTCACCGGGTGGGTAGATTTGACCGTTTAATATAAAATTTAATTGGTAAAATTTAATTTAAATTACTTTTTTTATATAAAGCAGGTAATTTGAATTGAAGTTTCAAATTATATACCAATCAATGCCACCTCATTTAGTCCGATGTGGTACTGTATGGTATACAATTCTAAGTGAAAAATGAAAACACATAAAAATGTCCTTTAACTCTATATTAAATACTCATCGTTTGATTAAGAGTTAAAATTCATCAGGTTTTATTACATTTTAGTTGATGAATAATAATTGTGTGAAAAATTAAGTTTGATATAGAGTTCAAGTTTATAATTGTTTGTAAGTTTACCATGGATGACAAAATTGAGTTAAAATTTTAATGGAGCTTGAAAGAGTTAAAATTCATAATGTACTTGGGTTAAAGTTGTTAACCAAAGTTAAGAAGGGTCGTACACTATTAAAATATCGAAGTAACTTTTAGTCAATATATGCTTACTCGTTAAAATATCGAAGTACATGAAAAATACTCGTATTATTCGCATTTAAATTGAGAGTAAATTTCCATATTAAAAATAAATTACTTGAATTTACTGTTATACGCTTTTAATTAGACGTTCATTTTGTTTATCATATTCACGTCTCTATTTCCTTCTTCTCCGTCTCTATTTCCTTCTTCTCCATCATTGTATTTTTCCAAAATTTCCAGTAACTCAATTCATGAAGAAAAATGGAGGATAATGTAGAGAGAATATGAGAATCACAACTATCCTAAAACTCTTATAATATACAAACATTCTCCGGGCAATAAGTTTCCCTCTTTTTATTCAGTTTCATGCTATATTTTTTTGTGGCGTTTTATATCTTCATCTGTTAGCTGCACGCATCTAATTATGAAAGCTAAGGAATGCGCAACAGTAGAAGAAGAAAGTGCTTGATCGATTGAGCCTAATTGGGTTCAGGATATTCACTCTCAGTTTAACATTTGTCATGTATGAAATCAATTTAGTTTTGCACGTTTAAAAATATGTGGTCCTATAAGAGTATGTGAGTAAGAGTTAATCTAAAATAATAATTAAGTAAAAAAATACACGTGAATTTAATAATTTATAGTTAAAAATAAATAGTATTGTATAAGTCGTTATCATAAATATGAAATTGTTTCTCCGGAATGTTAAAAACGGAAATCATAACCAACACCTATCCAAATACGTACATCAAGTTGGAACTGGCAAAAAGAAAGAAATTGACAGTTTTTTCCTACTATTATGTTGGTGGAGACTTATGGAGATTTAATTAATCCAAGTTGTGCGACATGAAATAAGGCAGAGATAGGATACTGGAGGCAGAATGGTAGGGGTATTTTAAAAGTTGACGGTCTGTTGTTGATGGTTATGGACTTATGGTATTGATTTGTACTCTTCAGTCCCACAATAAATATTTACTTTATATTTTTATCAGTTAATAATATTTAATTTTAAATCATAAAATATAGGACGGACAAAATAATAGTTTTTGGTGTGAACTTAGTTTGGCTTGGCAAGTTTTGAATTGCTTTTTATTGAGCAAATACCTCTCATGCTCGTTTGTTCTTTTAATTTTTTATAATTAATTATATTTTTAACCGATTCAAAAAGAATTGAAACTAACAAAAGCTGCTCGGCATACATTGAACATTTAAGTATTTGAGTACTCCATCGAAGTTGAACATTGGACGAATCGCGCTTGGATAAATTTATTTGAATTGTTAGATTTAATATAGACTTTGTATGTATATAGACTTAGTATAGAATTATGCAATGGAGTCATTAATATTTGAGTTCTAATCTAGTTAGAATATTGATTATCAAGTTTATATATATATTCCTATTTAGCGAATCATTAAATACAACGGAATATTACTCGGCGGCACGAATCAATATGATTAGCTAGCTTGTTGGCAAATGGTAGAGTCGAGTGGACCTCAGTCACAACTCAAGTCTCCAAGTTGTTATATTACGATATATGCGCTGAATCATCACTTGATCACTCATTCTTAGGACTGTTTGGCATAAATTTAATTGGAATGGTCCGGATGAATTATAACAGCGTTGCAAAATATAAATAATAAGTGTTAATGAAATTTAATCGAGCTGTTATAAAATATTCTTTTGATTTATTTTTTTATAGATTCAGACACAAAATTAATAAAGTAAAATATAGATAAAATAAAATATGACAATTAATGAATAAAGTGAGTAAAGTAAATGAAAGACTTTCAATTTAAAATATAAGAATATAATGATGAACCGAATGAATAAGAAATACGAAAAGATAAAACTCCTGCAAAGAGAGTATAAAGTTATAGATTTATAGTTCTTGTAAAATTATTGATGTGTAAACTATAGTTGTCCATTATATATAATCTAGTCGTTTAATCAGGACCTCACATACAGTACATGTGTATTGATGTGGTAATTGGTATAAAATTTAATTTTAAAAAATTGAATTAACTCGATGTTTTAATTCTATGTCAATAACTCGAATTTTCAATCAATAATAACTTCTAACTCAAACATGTTGCATACAGTCGGTGGGTCAATTTGACTACGATAGAGTGGAACGAAGTCATTTCCACCACCCTACCGGGTACAATAGTCCAAGGGAACAAAACAAGAAAATAAACTTCACACATAGATTCTTCTCGTGTTAACTGTCTTTAGATTAAAGTTGATGGTACAATACAATTACAACTTACGCCCATAAAGCTGCATACGCGGTCCAATGGCTTATCGATCACAAGTAGTGTAGTTAAATAGTTATGCATGCACCTACCACAAGTATCCCAGAAAAGCATGAATACACAACAAACCAGTTACTAAATTGAAGGAACTTAAACATATATAACTCCCAAATATTAGCAATACAGATACTTATTTCCTTCTCTGGTATCGACTGCAGAAGGACTGAAGGAGTGATTACACCGTGCAAATACGAACAGACCTCAAGAAACCAGATAGCCATTAGATGCAAAGGGAAACTCAACTTACATGTCGCGCACATGGAAGGTATTTGGATTCTTGACAACAATATCGTACATGTGGATGGTACTGAAGTTGGCGAAACTTATTGGCAGGGAAATGAGGTCGACAGAAGAAGGTTTGTGGAACTGAAAGAGGCGTGGATCACGACCATAATATCTCACCCAACCCAAATCTCGGAGGATTTGTTCAAGAGATGCATATGATGACACCACCTGCCTTGTTGGCAAATGCTCCAATATCTTCCTTCTGACTGTGGTGCTGGGATTGCGATGCTGATGCTTGGACGGATTTTCATGTAATTCCATGACTCCATTACTCTTGAAAATCCAAACACCAGACATTGTTATTCCTTGTATCAAACTCTGATGTACTATTGATATCGAGAAGCAAATGAAGTGATGCAGGTGGTAATCAAAAGATTAAATCCAGGGGAGGTGAATTTATCGGTGTGAAGGTGCAAAAGAAACCATGACAAACAATACTCTTAGCACAGGTGATTTAATGATGTTAGATCAATTGAGCTCTCAGACAGAACCTAGACATCGAGAAACCAGGAAGCAGTACGAAACTAAGAATAATAGTAAGTTCTCTTACTCTATACGTTTTAAGATATGTTGGGAGTATTTATAGGATTATGAGTGTGTGGCATTTGCCAGATTTTAATCATGTTGCAAAAATTACATGAGTTGCTCCTACTATTCTTATTCTTCTATCTTTTCTTTCTTTGGGTGGCTCAGAGCTACCAACTTGTATTTGGTCCAGTCGAGCACTGCCACGTACAAATAGAAGTCCGTAGAAAGTGGAGTGGGGGATGTGGTGTGGGGCTGTGTTCCCTAAGGACCATTGGTCTCTATAAATACCTCATTTTCATATGAGGGTGAAGCTAAGTGAAAAGACCAGACATCATACAATCATTGAATTAGTTTCGGTAAACTTAAATGACGCAGGACAGTGACATGTTTTTCCCCCCTTCTTGAGCTTTACTTAAATGTGACGAATGATGCATCACATTATTATGAAATGGTGGCTGGTTTGATCAACACATGCAAATATGGCTAAAACATCCTTGCTGAATTGCATGGTTCGGAACTTGTTCTCCTTTATCTAATTAACCATGGTCCACAAACTTTTTAGATACCACCCGTTAATATGAGAGCACACTCTCCTAAGTTAATGAAACAACACATGTTTCTCATCATTGATATTCTCATTTAGCTCTGTTTCAGTTTGAAACTTAGTTCGGAAACACAAGACTAGGAAGAATTAAAACTATGATATGTTACTTAAAATAAAGAAGGATAGAAAGAAACAGGCCAGAGATATCAACGTGACCTCTCTTCCAGTTAGCAGATGTGCCACGTTCTCAACATATAGAGGGTATTTGCCAAAACAAACATTGACATGCTTTGAAAAGTATATCTATGGAAGTACAAAGGGTTATATATATGCTCAGTACATGATATAAGCACAATGCAATGTCTAATCTTTTTATCTTATTTATACAACTGATCAATAAGAAACTCTTTCTTCCACGTGTCATAGAATTATAAGTATGCCTTACTTGTTCGATATGTGCATAGAAGCATGATTAAGTATTGAAAAGGTAAGGCTAGCTCAAAAAAATAAAAAATAATACTAATACTATTTCTGGAGGAATTCCTGAGTTATGTTTTAGCTGCTTGATGATAGTCCTATTGTTGATGATCAAAGATACTTAATTACCACAACAAAAGTGCTTCAAAATCAAGTAAACATTTAGATGATAAAAAAGTGAAGCTTAAGACAAGACAACAAACAATAACAATAAACAGTCAGTGCAGCAACAGAAAATACATAACGATATATAAAAACAATTCTAACAAATAGCAATCACAAGACACACATTGTTAAGATATTAGCTAGTATGTTCGTTGTAGTTGCAACAGAGATACACATTGGGTTTACTCCTATCCTGCTATTGAACTTGTGCTTTCACACATGACGTGATCCGCACCTCCATTAATGAGGTTGTTTCAGAAAGCATTTGTTCAGTACATTTGTATCAAACTAGTGATTTGCAAGCCGACAACATTGAAAGAGTAAGTATAGTGAAAATTTTATTCATCCATACTTCCACATTATCCTTGCTTCTTCTACACATAATATAGTATGTAATACCTAAACAGCAAAGAATTTCTGTGAAGTAGAGAAAAATGACTGACCATATGGTGCAGTGCAGCACTCAAGGTGTCTTTGTATTTGAAACTTGAACGGTTAGGGATGACAATCCAACAGTTTCGGGGCTTTTTAGCTGGTCCAGCTGTTTCTTGCCACGGCGATGTAAGTACTCAATGTAGAGATAATTCTTGCGATCAACCTCTGAGGCATTGCGGCGGAACTCAGCTGAAACAAGCGACTCAATCCTATTCCGCTCTTCGGTGGGTTTGGATCGTGCTACTCGGAGATATCCTCTATATAGAGAAAGGACTTGCTTCTGCATTCCTGAAAGTCTTGGTTTGCTTCCCATTGTTTGCAAGTAGTCTCTCACAGACTCCAATTATAGCAACAAAGTAAGCCTAAAACACAAGGTAAAATCAAATGGTAAATCATCATATACCGTATGTAAAATGATTCTGTGTAGCATCAATCACATATTCACATACAGAAGAAAATGAACTTGAGTAGGTAATTAAGGTAGACAAGCGATCAAGCAACCAACCAGTCAATTAGGTATCATCCAATTGAAAGTAAATTTTGAGAATTACAACAAAATAAAAGTTTGTAATGAACAGAAGGATGAGCAATTAGCAGAATTCCAAATGAGAGACATACAACTTTTTGGGGAAAAATTACCATTGCTTAATGAATAGAATAATTAGAGAAAAAACGAATCAGACTTTACTTACAGAGAAAGAGAGCTGAAACGTACAGCGGATTGTACACGAAGCAGAAAGGGTTTCGAAATGGAAAACAAATATGGAGAAGAAGATGCCACAGATGTTGATTCTGAATTGAAGATGTCTTCAAATGAGCCAACCAACTTCCGTGCTTTTTATTTTGTTTAAACTTTAATTAATGCCCATTATTTCAATTACGATTAGCACCACCTTTATAAAAAATTTACTCTTGAATTTTACTCAATTATAAATCGAGCCTTATAAATTCGTTAGCAAATTCGACTCGATGAATGATGTAATAGAGCTAATTTGAGTTCTATATTCGTAACAGGGCTCCTTTGCCATGCAAACTAATGATGTTGATCAAATGCCTAATGATGTTGATCAAATTAACCTGGCATTGATAGCTAATTTAGGGGTTGAAATGGTTGGTTAAAAATTATAATCATTACCATAATCAACTAATAACCATTTATTTTTTTTAAACAGTTATTAATTATAATCGTAATCGTAACCGTTTAGCAATCAACCGGTTATAACCATAATAGGTTAGGTTTTTTTGTTACGGTTCCGGTTAAAAGGCTAAGATCTAGAAAAATGGCTAAGATTCAAAACACACAGACACGAACCAAGGTAACCAACAAGCAATTACACTACCCAGGCCCATAACATGAATCGAAATCGAACAACCTGTGAAAGAATGAATCGAACAACCTGTGAAATCGAAATCGAACAGGGCACAAAAATTGTGAAAGAATGAATCGAAATCGAAGTGTTGCAGAGAACCGAAGAAAGAAACCTGGAGTAGCCGGAGAAGACGTAGTCACGGAGCAGAGTAGCAGACGGGTGGAGACTGGAGAAGACGACCTGCGGAGAAGACTGGAGAAGACGAGTGGAGCTGTGAAGAAGACGACCTAGAGCAGAGTAGCAGACGAGTGGAGGTTGTGGAAAAGACGACCTGCGGAGAAGACTGGAGAAGAGGAGTGGAGCTGTGGAGAAGACGACCTGGAGCAGACTGCAGAGTAGCAACGAGTTGAGGCGTGGCGCTGTGGAGAAGAAGACGATGTTCAGGTCAAAATAACCTAAACCTATGATTTTTGATTTTTCATGATCGAACCGAAACCGGTCAATAATTATTTCGGTTCTGATTTTGATTATGGTTATTATTTAAATGGTTACGATTATAATTGTAATCAGAATTGAAATTATGATTATAGTTATGATTTTTAACCAACCGCTTAAATAATCAGGCAAGCTAGGAACTGTTTTATTTTTTAACACAAGGAGATTAATGTCAATTTTCTCTTCAGACAGTTAGTTCATCAATACTAGGAAGGACCTCTGCAAGTTCTTTTTCCTATTAAACAGTCCAAATTTCACTTAGTTCCTTGTATCTGGAAGCCACTTCTGAGTATTCTTATTGCATTATTACTGATGGTTATGCATTGGGAAATTCAGGACATGCGGGCATGAGATGTTTAATTAGGGATAACCAAGGGAATTCATTAGGACTGCTTATTCTTACCTGGGATTACTTGCAATAATACTGCGCAACTCCAATCTATCAAACTTGGAATTAATCTTGCAGAACAACTTGGATTGGAAGACTATGTTATTCAAACTGACTCTCAGTATGCTTATAATTGTATTCTCAGCGTGGAACCACAAGAATCCGGTGATGGAGATCAGTAGGAGTCTTGCTAGGAATGGAAGAAGAAGGTTGCTTTAGAACTTTAGAGAAACAAATGGTGCAGCGGATATTTTGGCAAAATTTGATAGTGGATATCAGTTTGATGATTATGAATTTTTTGGTTGTTTTTCTTCCCAGTCTAGTACTTTTGTTAAGTTTAGGAGTACTCTTTTCATTTGGAATATTTGTCCGTTGTGGCTTGGTTTGTATCTAATTTTCGAACATCTTAAGGTTAATCTATGTAAGGTTCCCTTACTTATGAAAACATCTCCCCGTAACTAGTTTTGTTGGAATGAAAGTAGTTTAACTTTTAAATAAAAAAAGATGGGAGGAATCGAGGAAGTAACTTTATAATACTGCACCATTTTAGGTGATTTGTAATGCATCATCTACACTAACTGAAAGACATACTTCCATTCTAGGCATCTAGCACATCAATAAACAATAATCACCTCCTTCCAATTTACACATTTTTCATCATCATATCAAATGGATTGTTGCAGGAGCACATTGTATAGGTGAAATAGAGCACTATGTACACCTTATTTTCTCCTTCATTGTATATTCCTTGCAGACCCAAAGAATGACTTGCACACTTTAGTAAAGCAGAAACGAAGAGTTATACAAATACAATGATACTGATTTTGATTTGTAAACTCAGTTTCTGATTTATGCTGAGTGCGTGTATCTATAGTTTTACACTTGATGCCTATATTCCGATTCCGACTACAGGTATGGCTCAATTCCAATGCCGTTGTTACTTCTACTCGATGTCATTCATGGCATCCTGTACCACCAACAAACATTCATAAGATGAATTTAAACATTCACAACCAAAGCAAAAGGACAGGTAGCAGTAGTATTACCTTAGCTAACCGAGTTACGTAAGTTGCTGCCAGTGCTGTTGCTAATAGGCCTAATCCGAGTGTCCATAGCTGACCTGTCCCTCCTCCTGTTAACCCTCCCCCAGCTTCTTCTTGCTGGAATAATCCAAAACAAGCCATTAGCCACAAGAACGGTACAGATTCATCACAATATACACGTGCCTTGAACATGAAAAGGAATCCGTTGAATCCAAATTTATGAATTCAGGATGAGAAGAACCATACACAAGGAACATACATACAAAATAAATAAATCAAACTTTTGTGGCATACAAAACAAATGCTTGTGAACTCACGATTATTGCTCGGCCAAATGCACCAGCACTCACATACGCCCATGATCCTGGAAGCATTCCTAACCAACTGCAAAAAGAAAGTTATTGAATCTGCATGAGGAGACACATCACAAATTTACAATGAGAATTACATACTTATACTAATTGCAACATTCATCCGTAATCGCTGGTTACTAATACGAATTCACAAAAACGCCAACCATCAATAAACAGACTTATGCCTCCACTCCAAGTATCGTAAGATATAAAAAAAAACTTATGATTCACTGGCCACATTAAATTATTGCCATTTCCCAGCAATGTCACACACAAGATCCACTAAATGTATCTGGCGGACTCAAGGTAAAGTGAGTTCAGTTCTAATATCTTGCATCACTTTCTAATCCCAGAACATTGTTTGATAATATTTTCTGATAGATCAAAATGCATCACAGTCATAGTCGAGATATCCACTGCAACCTTAAAACTGATGTTGATATCTGCTGAGGACATTCCCAAGATAAAAGAAGTAAAGAACACAACAAACTCAGCCAGTAATTTAGCAGATACCAGAACAGAAGAGAATTTGTGCTTTGCTGCCATGAAACTAAGAACCCAACTTTCAAGAGTACTGCAAATGTCTTTCATGAGTAACATTCTTCAACAATATTTTATCTGTACATTCATTCTCTTTCTCCCTGAGGAGAAAATTACAGTTTTTTTTCTTTCAAATCGATGAAAGAAACATGCATGCTCTGTTTGACTGGCACTGAACAAGAAAGGAGAGAAATTTGTTTTTTTAGAGAGATAATTATAAAACTGACCTTCCAAGGACATACGGAACAAACTGGACAGACGTAAGTCCATAAAGATAATTCCCAATTGAAAAGGGGAGCAATGGACTCAAACGGAGAAGAGTAACAACCCTGAAACCATTTTCTCCAATGGCTTTGTCTATTGCAAGAAATTTCTTGTTTCCTTCGACCAACTTAAGAATCCGGTCACGAGCAAAATATCTGGCAATCAGAAAAGCAATACTGGCTGCTAGCTGGAAGTG
This sequence comes from Plantago elongata, assembly GCA_036897095.1. Lineage (NCBI taxonomy): Eukaryota > Viridiplantae > Streptophyta > Magnoliopsida > Lamiales > Plantaginaceae > Plantago > Plantago elongata. The sequence continues at coordinate 11,350 of JAYMSP010000926.1, read as the reverse complement.
CAAAGAATACAGATCACAAAACTGTCCGTTAAGGTGTCTATAAATACTGTTATATAAATAACCTTACCGTGCCACTTATGGAGACAATAATAGTACCCGTAATCTGGCCAAACAAAAGACCAGCTGACATGGTCAATGGTATGGCTGGCAATGCAAGGATCTGCAACACAAAAAAAGCACTTGCATCATTACATGATTAATAGGTAATACAGTGAAAAAAATAAGTGCTTAAAAGATCAAGACATATGTGGAGTAATACAGTTCCTTCAGTTCTGTGACAAGCATTTTCCAGTTTTAACTAAAATTCAAGGTGCCATAATTTGAATAGCATCGATGTTAACAATTGTTTCCTGATGAATTTATGTACATGATCTAATGAAAGAATTGAGTTGCAGAAGCTTGATCCATCATAATGTACTCTAGAAAGAGAGTCCACTGCTTACTTCTAATCCAGCATAAACTGCAACAAAAATAGCGTATCCAGCTGGCCCATAACCTGAAAAAGGAACAGCCTTAGAGAAACTTGAGGGAAAACGGTTTCTCTTGGCACAAATAGGTATGGGACTATGACAAAGCTATGCATTCATATATATCCAATTCGAGTATAATTTCTGATTTCCAATAAAAACAGTAATTGACATATAGTGTAAGTTGAGCTCTAAACTCTTTTGAGGACTCACGTCTTCAAAGACTGCTACTTCTAGAAGAGTGTATATCTCATCACATGGCGAAGATAATATTGCAAACTACCGTTCAAAAGATAGAATTATGCTCTTGCCGACTAAATTTCACCACAATCAAGTGATGCTACTACACATGACATTTCAAAAGAGCTGCGGAACTGGAAAGAGAAGCAGAAAAGATCAAATTAAACTCACTGAAGGAGCTGAAAACTAGCTGACACAATTGTGCAATACGTCAAATAACATTCTAATTATAGCATACAATCATACATATTGAGGGCATTAACATCTAAACTCTCACTCTAGAAACAGCAAAACTGTAGACAGAGGTGGAAAAGGATTAAATCTTGGAAGCTCAAAATGAAGAATGGCAGCAAGTATCAATCAACATATAGAGTAGTAATGTAAAACCATCAAAAGCATTCAAAAATCAAAACTTGAAACCTCAAATTGAAGAATAGCAGCAAACCACACTCAATCAACACACGTATCAATTCCTAATGTAAAACCAACAAAAGGGCAAGCATTAAAACACTGAATTAACCTTCAATGATGCCAGTAAACTCTATCAAGAAAGCATTGATCTGGTCCCTGTAAACATAACCCACTCCACCAAATCCACCAACAACACCCACAAGCAGAAGCCCAGCCAAGATTGTGCCTTTGACAGCATTACCGTCATCTCCATTCTCCTCCTTATCCTCCTTATCATCATCATTATTATTATCACCTTTTAGGTTGAAATTCAAGATTTTCCGCGACCCAGATTTCTGAATGGATGCCTGTTGCTGCTTCTTCGTCTGTTTAAGTGCCGAGCATGGCTTCAAGAAATGGAAGCGTTTGGCTTTGATACCGAATAGAGACAAACTAAAGATTGGTCTTTGTTGAAGAGATATAGACGGAGATGAGGTGGCTGAGGAGGCGGAGAAGCGGAGGTACGGTGGTGTAAGTGGTGGCGGGTTAGTTAAAGGAATGGTCGGCATTTTTATTTGATTTGTTGGCCAAACGGTGCTCAAGGATAAAGCACCAGCGGAGACCAGCTAACTTGCCAGTATTTTCCCCTTTTTGCTTCTGCTAGAGTTAATTTTTTTTTATGTAGCTAAAGGCTGTTGAACCAACTTCAGGTAGCTTCTGAAACTAGAAATTTGATGACACCTTCAGATATTACTGCTATCTGTTATCAGCATTTTTTTGGCTCAATTGATAATATTCTGATTTATTATTGCTAGTGATCAACAATTGAGCTGGGGATTTTGGACGACCAGGATAACTCAAAATTGTGACTCATATTGCAGCACGTGTTGCCCCCTTTGTTTTCCAATTTTGTGCTCTTTTTCACTTACAAGGAATAGAAGACAATAATTTCCCCAAAATTTCCAGAATTTAAACCAAGAAATGGCATCATTTTGTGAAAACGGCACGACTCTAGTCGACCCTCTTTGGAGCAGAAGTGTTTAATAAACTGAGTAGATCAATTTAATGTTCTCCATAAGCAGTTGAAAAGCAGTTGAGGCCTTGAGGGTGAAAATATTGTTGGATATTTACATTACGAATGATTTGAGCTGATTGATTCAGTTCTCTATCCATTCAGTTCACGATTGATTCTTCGGGAACATCTGATGATGGAGGAGTTGTTGGTTCAGGTGAAGAACCTCGTTTGGGTGCCATCAAAACAGATCCCGCATGCTTCATAGAAGATGCTGTTTTCTGCACATGGTCACTGAATGTATCGTGAATAGCTCTTGGTGAAAGCAATTCTGGTCTTTCGATAACTTTCAGGGTGCTGGTTGCAAGAAAATTGACCTGAAAGGAAACAGATGAAATATTTTATCACCAAATTTAAGCAGAAAACTAGAAAATAATCTTAGAACCGTGCACCGAAACTCTCATGAAATGAACTTCCCACATTACAGGATCAGGATGCCAGGTTTGTTCACTTACGTCAAGATTACAATCACAGCTAAAATGAAAGATATCTGTAGGTATCTTCACTAATAGTCAGACATTAACTTTTATACAAACGGTGCTATTTGTCACCCTGATAAAACTTCAAGTGAAATGCTCCAAAGATATCTATTTCAAGACAGTGTACACTAAAATACTTATAATTTGAGAGCGAGCCATCCTCCACAGTAGTCTACTCAGACAAACACCTGAGGTATAAATCCTATCTATTGCAAAAGCTACTCATTCATTGTACTCAAGAGGCACGTTTCCGAAAGATTTGCAATTTCATCACAATTACATAATCAAAATGAGTAATAGCCATTCACACTGTTCCTCGAGGCCAAATTAAAATCCCCCCCTGCACCAACTTGTTTCATGTCACTGAAATTGAATGAAAGTATAATGGTGATGTGGAGTTCTACAGAACAAGTACTCTTTCTAATTTGATGACCAGATGTACACACTGCTGGCACAAACCACTCTTTTAGTCAATCAAGAACCAATTGCGGAAAGTGACAATCAATTTCCAAGTCCAGACAGCAATGACTATCACCATTTCAAATAACAGTGTATACTCCATGTTGGGCATTTATAATCATCAAACGCAATAAATCTAGAAAGACAAATCTCCGAAAGTATTGCATCTTAGTAATCCAGAATAGTGTTCAACACAAATATAAACAGAATAGTTGTAACATTTAACGGAAGAACCTCTTGCTCCGGTGCTCCCTATTAACATTCACTATATGCATTCTCAATAACGATTCATCCAATAATCTATAGAGCCAATAAACACGAAATCACTCTTATCAAGCAAATGAATACATCAACAATTTCGTAGTGCAGCTACCAATGCAACAACAACCAGTAAGTCAATGAACCAGATAACATTAAGTTTAGATAATCTATTAAGAACATCAATGAGATAAGTAACACATCTGTACCGATTCAGAAGCCTTGTTAAGCAACACTTTCGCTAAGGGCAATATGCAGAACCTTCAAATCAAAGTAGAATAAAATCACAATAATGTACTGTCAACTAGCCAGCTAATAAACAGAGCTATTATCATGGAGAGCAAGTGCAGTATAGTATAGTAGAGATTATGCATACATTCCACGACCACCAGACAAAGCTTCTTGAGATGGTTCTCTCCATTCATCCAATCTGCAACACCCATTTTTAAAACCTAAATCAATTTGAACTAAAACGGATAATAAATTAACGAAACAATCAGACATTGTAGTAACAAAATTCAGCTGACGTACACCCAACCGTATCTCCGGTCGAACAAGAGGCGCTTGCGCGGCGGAGCGGCCGTGGAAATGGCGGCGGAGCTACTCATCTCAATTTAGTGAGTGGATATGTTACAATACATTTCCCAAAATTTAAAAATAAATAATATCCAAATAAAGGAATAAAACGCTCATTATAAATGCGTTTTTAGGCATATAAAAGCTGAAACCAATTCGAATTTAGTTTTCTTATTCTTCTTCACTATTGAGTATCACTTTTCTCTCTGTTTCAGAAACAAAAGATGAATTCATCGCGAGAATACAGCAGAGAATCGACGCCTTCAAATTCATCAACAAAATCAGCCTCAGGTAGCACTTCTCTCTCTGTGTTTCATTTCTATTTTTCGTGTCATGTTGAGTTGAATTTTCATTTGCGTTTTGATACTGATACTACCGGTTGGATTGAACGGCGTAGGAGCTCCGATCGCCTTTGGTTTCGATATTTCTGTACACATTCTTACTATAACAGCTCAATATCGCTTTGATTATGTTAATTTTAGCTATTTTTTTATCGTTGAAGCTTAATTCTTCAAAAAATGCACTAGTAGGCTAGTATCGACTCGATCGGCTTCATTTCGTGATTATCGGTACGCATTGTTACTGGATCAGCTCAATATTATATCTAATATGTTGATGTTAGCTAATTTCTCATCTTTGAAGCCTGATTCTTCAAATAATGTGGTACATATGCTAGGACTAGCGCCGATAGCCTTTGGTTTGATAGTATCTGTATGCTATGTTAATAGAACAGTTCAAAACCAGTTAGGTTATGTTAACTAGTTTCTCGTAGCTAGAGATAAACTCTCCAAGTCTCTATGGTATGCTAGTATAAACAACAGTGTATTTATTTGTGGTAGCTATACACATGACAATCATGAACTGGTTGCTGCTATTACTATCTAGTGAGTGAAAAACTAGATTCACTGAATAAATGTTTTACTGTATACGTTTATCTGGCTTCTGAATGTGTAAATGTAAGTTTATTATTGTCTTTGCTGTGCAACAAAGTTTGTGTTTCTTGAGGCCGGATAAACAAAATTTTACAGGATTGCTTATATGGCTTCTGAATGTATTATTGTGAGTTTACTATTGTAGTATTTGATTTGCAATGGAGTGCAGTTTGTGTTTCCTGAACTTTGGTCGTAAATTCACTCACATAAAATTTTCTTGCAAGTCTTCTCTATACGTTTATTTCACTTGCTATTATATTTAGTGTGTTTGAGACTTCTGAGTGATGTGTATGTAGTATCATATAACGTTCTGATAATTGACTGAATTACATGAACCTGATGCAGGCTGCAACACTGTGGTTTGTATCATGAGTAACAAATGGAAAGATGAACAGCATCCATCTTTCATCAACTACATCAGTTCTTTTCTTGATGCAAATTCTTACCGTCTGACATTAAGCTTCATTGCTCCTGTAAAAATCACCTTCCCTAGTTCTTGTATTTCTTCTTTGCTCGGGTTTTCTGAAATACTTTCATCTGCAGGATTTCATCTTTAACTGTGGTGGTGCATCTGTAGCTTTCGTGTTTGTTACCAATTGGGATCCCAAGGAAACTTCTTCCCAATACAACAGGTGAGTTCTGCATTTCAGATACTGTTTTTGTGGCTATTTCGTTTATACTTGGCCCTTATGCAAATTTAATCCACTTGGCATAGAATTAAGAATTTGAAGGAACAGTTTGCAAACTTGTACGTGGTTGTCACTCTCCCAACAAGGGATCAGAATGATTCTTTTACACGCTCTTATTTCAAGTGAGATATCCTATCCTTAGCTTAATAAATTGTCATTCATGTATCATGTTTATTAACCGTGCTCCTGATGGTTAACTTATGGTTTCAAGGAATGGCATGGTGTTTGGAAGACCAACCTTCATTCCTGTTCAAGATCTTGAGATGGGATTTGAGAAGATTGTAAAACTGGCACTTGCTCGTGGAGGTAAACTTTTATTATATGAGTGTTATTATTGTAACTCGTACTGATTCAGGCAAAATTTTGCAGTATGTAAGCGGCAGGCTGTGGTAGCTAAATTAAAAGCTGAGGTTTGTTCAAGAACATTTTCTTGATAATGCAGGCAGTTTATTTCCTATGTATTTTTACTGCATCACCTGACAAAATTATAAATGCTTTCAGAGGGAAAGATCAGTGCAGACCTTGGAAGTCTATGTCAAAGTGCTCACATCTATTCCAGGGATTGATAGCCATGATGCAAACGCGGTAATATAGTGCTCTGATGTTTTTTACACTATGGTTTCTTTGTTCTGCGAGAGCGCTTGAATGCATGGTCTAGTTCAGACTTTTTTAGCAGTATGAGCTGACAGTTTACTGTTATTTAAAAAATTTAAGCAGACAATGAGACAAGTACATTCAAATGTATTACTTCAAATATAATATATATACCTGCAAATCCGAGTGGTTCATGCTACCTTTCCAAGACATCCAAGTTAGGTACTGAAATCTCTAGCTTTTCCGCATTGCAGCTATACCAAGCCATTGGCTCCATTGAAGCAATAGCAAAAGCATCAAAAGAGTACATCATGGAGACTACTGATCTTTCAGCTGAGAAAGCTGAAATTGTCACCAGATTCTTTAGAGACCCCAGCTACTACCTTGGCCCCAAAATCAGATGACTGTCGGTGTCCAATCGTCCATGAGGAAACAAGTTGGTCAAGTGCCAACCTGATTATACTTTCCCAAACTGATATAACTCATATCAAATGACAATTTAAGATTTCTAGCAATCACAAGAAATGTATCTTTGAGTTTTCTGACATGACTGTGGCCTTGGAGCTTCAGAGACTTTGCGAGACTTGTTACGAAAACCATACATGTATGGTATGTTTTTTTATCTGTCCAGTTATAATTCATTCAAGCGGATACCAACAGACTGAATTTACAAGAGGTTTAGCTTAAATTATAATTGAAATGTGCATACATTTAAACCCCAAAATTTCTTCTCAAGAAGGGCTGCACAGAATGAGTCTTCTAATTTCTCATTCCTTTGGAATTGACTTATTTGTACTCTAATGAGGTGACTGTTAAACTACAATCAACAAGGAAGATCAATATACTGGTAACTTTCCTTGTGAAATACAGATCTCTAGCATTTTCAAACAATATAGCTGCTAGCTAACTGTATAAGTACATTGAAGACTACAGATCTCAAGCAGATTCGTATGTTCTTGATCAAGGAATGAACTGATATAGTTGATATAGTTGATAAAAGATGGATGTTCTTTTATGACAATCCAAGCAGATTCGTATGTTCTTGATTATACTCACAACGCCCTCATGCGCACCACCCATCAGCGAATAAACCAGTGCTATCTTCTCGCTGTGAAGATACAATTGCTCCTCTTTCTGCTCTTCTTCTATGTCATACAAATACTAAACTTGTCTCCGGCACATATCCTATTCTCTTCAATTCTCTCAACAGCTCCTCCAACTTGGCACCGGGTGTCGCTTGCCCCCTGAAGAAAACTCATGCACTGTATTGTCTACTTCTGTCCAGCTCAAGCCCGGTGCCTTTCGTACCCCAGATCTTCTCATGTTCTTCCATATGATACCTCCTTTGTCAAACTTGTCACCCGAACAATGAACATTCGACAACATAACATATCCTAGTGATCTATCTGGATCCAGTTCCTTTAGCTTTGAGGAAGCTAGATCAGCCAGATGCACATCTCCGTGCTTTCGGCATGCTCCAAGCAAAGCACTCCAAATGACATAATCTGGCTCCATAGGCATTTTCCCTATCATGCTAGCTGCCTCTGTAAGACGACCAGCTCGCCCTAAGATATCAACGATACAGGCATAGTGATCAAGTTGGGGAACAATACCGTATCTCTCTTGCATCATATCGTATATCATCATTCCTTCTTCCATCAAACCGGCATGGCTGCAAGCCAAGAGCAATGCAACAAAGGTGGTCCCGTCCGGTGTGATATCCAGTCGCTTGTAAAGACTCAGCACCATTTCAGCTTTTCCATGTAGAGCATAGGCCTTTAACAGCGAATTCCAAGTCACAATATCTTTATTTGCTGTTTCCTCGAAAACTTGGTTGGCTTCATCTATTGAACCACACCTGCCATAAGCATGAACAAGAGCATTCCTAATTGCTAAAACATCTACAAATCCAACCTTAATAACTTGAGAGTATACAGCCGCGGTGTGCTTCTCTGTAATGAGGCTCGCACAAGCTTTTAGTAAAACAGGAAACACATAAGAATCGGGATAGAAACCCTCCTTACGCATATGATTGAAAAGGGACAGAACACGCCCCGGATCCCTCTCCAGAAATGCCCCCATTACAGTTGTCCACAAGACAACGTCGCGGTGCCCGCTTCTCGTCTCGTCCAAGAACAGCTTATATATATCAGATCCATGACCTCCAAGTTTAGAATACCCTTTGATTAGCGCTGTCAAAACTCCAACATCCTCAGCCAAGCCTGACTTAACACTGGCACAATGCAACTGTAAGCAGCAAGTTAACAGCACATCTTCATGGATGTCTACTTCACATCCACATAGCGAAGAAATCAACGTGAGGAGCGTCGTGTGATCAAACCGGATGCCATCACAGCACATGCTATTAAACAGAGCCACAGCTCTATCAATATTTCCGTACATGCCAAGCCCGTTGATCATGGAATTGTAAGTAACAATATTGCACGGATAATTGGCATCATGGTAAACATTCCAAGCCTCCTCAATACCTTTCTTGGAGTACATGGCAATGAGTGCATTGGCAACATAAGTCCAGACATGAAAACTGGTTTTGATAGCAAGTGCATGGAGCTGGACGCCCCGTGAATAATTACAGACGGATAACAGGCTGCTGTAGGCGAAGTCATTGGGCTTGAAATAGTGGAGCATTTGAGAGAACAGACAGAAGCAAGTATCTGCTTTGCGCTGTTGAGCGTAGCCAGAAATGAGTATTGTCCAAGAGACCAGATTTCTGTGTGGCATTTGTTCGAACACCTGGTGCGCAATGTCTAGGCGGCCTGACTTGGCATGGCAGTTGATGAGATTGTTCGTGGCATATACGTCTGGTGGTGGTACGACATCAAGTGTGTGCAAACGACATGATGAACGCAGATGGGTGCTCCAAGCTCTCAAGGTGTGAGAGCCCGCTTTGAGCCCGAAAGCATGCATATGACAGCTCTAGGTAAGGTGGGAGGGTTTTGTGTTTGCTAGTTGATCTTTGAACCCATCTCTGTTTTCTCTTTAAACATCTCACATTACAAACACTTGGTTTACAAATTCTTTTTATTTTCTATTCAATTTCAATGTCTTGGCACAACATATACAGAAGCTAATATTATATCTAATCAACGAATGAAATCTGCTATATTGAGAATGGTATATATCAAAGAACAACATCCATACAGACGTGGAATTGTAGATGATACATACTAACAGAACAGATATGTCTGTTTAACAAGTATTTTACAAAACCGATACAAAATTAGCCTCCACTAATTGGTGGTATGATGGCCAATTCATCCCTATCTTTAACAACACTAGTCTCCGCAGTGTATTCCTCGTTTAGAGCAAGAACCATACAATTACGAATTTCTCCAAGACCTGGGAAATCGGCAATAAGTTTATCCAAGCAGTCACGGGCAGTAGTACCAGCCGGAACTTCTAGTGGCATGTCCACCCGTCCTGTTAGATCTCTTGCTCGAGCAAAGAATAAAACATTTATCTTTACAGGCTTAGAGTCATTTTCCATCGCCTTACCATCCATGTTTTCAGGGGGAGAGGTACGCTCAGTGACATCCATACTCCAAGTGTTGTGTCAGCTGCAAAGTATACTTGTAATTAGTTCACTTAAAAAAATCTCCATAAATTACGATCTTTTAAGAGCAATAAAAGAAAAGAAAGAATACACCACATGTAAGATTCAGTATTGTTTGATTATTTGTAACATACAAACAAATAAATCATGACTTTGAAGTCATGCTAATGCAGCTGACACGAGCTCGGGCTTTCAATAGATTTACTGAACTTCGAGCAGAAAGAAAGAGATTCACAGCTGAAAGTAGCTCTACTGATTTACCAATCAACATTGATGGAACAAATGAATGCTTAGCATTATTATCAGAGATCCAAAAACGTCCTAATATCACCCTATAGTAGATAAATAAAAATTAAAAAAAAAAAAAGAGCAACAAGCCCTGCAAAAGTGCAAAATTGGAAAAACAAAACCAACAAGAAAAATGGTTCTAGATTCCTAGACTAGGACAAGAACATTACTTACAAAACGACATTATTGAAAAGCTATGGCCATTATAACACCGCCGTATTACACGTATATACAAAAGGTTAAACAGAGAAGCAACTAGCTAATGATAAACTCCATCTACTTATCTAGATTTCTTCTCCAGAACAACTGTGGTAAGGCGACAATGTACAATTAACTGGTGTTCCTGTCACCAATGCGCGCAATCACCAAAAAGAATATATATATTTACATGTGATTGTAATTTGTAAGTTCTATTATCTGTGTTCATGCTGCTCAAACAGAACATGTTAGACGACTAATACATAAGTGGCAATGCAGTGTCTAATTTTTTCGTACAATATGATAAAATTAACTACGGTTAGCACTCAAGAGTCAAGATTTAAAACACAGGTGTTTGTATAATAATCACTCATGATTTCACAATTCACACCTCCAAATGACACTCATCATCAGTAGCAGAATTATTGAGTTAACACCAGAATCAATTCAAAGTAATCGATTCAACTCACAAAGAGAAAAATCAGACTGGTGAAGTGAATCTGCAGCTAACTAATTTGAGATTCACTTTCATCAATCACTCTGGAGACAATAAACAAACAAATCTGAAAAGGTTGACCTCTTTCCCATATCAATTTACGCAACTACAGGAGCTTAGCTCAAAATTGAATGAAGACTTGAATTGTTATAGAAAGATACTAATACACAAAAAAAAATTGATTAAGCAGGTGAATTTGTGATATACTATGTCGCATCATCCTTGAGTTGAAAATTTGGAATTGACGATTGAGTAAAAGATACAAACATGAATTGATTGAAGTGTCGTACATAAATACCTTTCCCTGAGCTTTTCTTCTTCTTCCAGAAAAGTCGTCGGTGGAGATCAATTGGCCGTCCGATGTAGCTTAGCTGCACCAAAATGGCTCCACAGTACTGTGGTCTGTGTGGATCGAATTGTAGTAGTAACTCGGAATATTGCCTTGTAGTTACATTATCACCCTCCCTATTGTTGATTTTCGATCCGAACCGAAGTTGAGTATTTTTCGTACTCGAGCTTGAATTCAATCGAGTTGAAGCTCGGCTCGGTTGAATTCGAAAAAAAATAAGCTCGAGCTCGAATAACATGTAACAAACTCGAACTCGAAATTATACGAGCTTTATATATATATATATATA
>JAYMSP010000925.1:0-38894 GCA_036897095.1 Plantago elongata | reverse complement strand
GAAACGCAATGAAAGAAGGCACTTTAACTTTCCCAGGGCCTGATGCCGAAGGCCAGCTATCACTCACCGTATATATCCGGCACGTCAGGAGCTTCCGAAGTTCCTGATAAACAGATAAACAATGCTACTCAATTCCCGACCTAAATAACTTAAAAAGACTCCCGACACTTTCCCATATTTTCTGACGACGTCTTAGTAAATTATTTTATCCTATGACGTACGGATTTAGTACCCGGGTTTCACAATTATTATGACACTTTAGTTGAATATTCGACGTTTAAACTTAAACAACACCATTTAGCAAATTCGACCTTTAAACTCTAAGCACGTTGTAAAATTATCTATTTCCGTTAAAACCGACAAGATGACATTTTATTTTTCTTCTTAACATTATATCTGGTATTTTATTCCCAACAGATAACCCCCAATAACAGACGGCAAGTCTGTTCCAGTAAAATCCCCAATTCTAACAGTATTTAACCAGTATTTGTTCTAACCGTGCAATACCATAAACAATCTCATTATATTCCAATTCCCTAGTCGACGGCAAGTCGACGTCTACAAAAGTTAACAATACAATTTCCTAGTTGACGGCAAGTCGACGTTTACCCATAATTCAACAGTAGACAGTCTAATTCATTTCAATAATAGTCCGCAGCCAGCAGTAACTATCCTACTGTCGACGGCCAGTTGACACTACAACATTTAATATCACCGGCTATACTAATAATTCAACAGACTAACAGTATAATTTAAATTCCCCACTAACTGATAATAAATACTAATAACCGGTAACTACAGTAATTACCAACAATAAACGATAATTAACACTAACAAACGATAATTAACGCTAATGAACGAGGGTAGCACGACACTAACCGAGCGAGCATCGAGCGACGAGCGGTATGACGGCAGTCGAGGCGGTACGACTGCGAACAATATTTAATTAATTTCCCGTTCGCTATTCGAAATTAATCGAAATTCGATCGAGAAACTTACCGGAATACTTGGTCGAGTTAACGACACTATCCCGGGAATTGTTTTCGGCAGTGGTGGTGCCGGTGGTCGGAGTTGACGGCGGCGGTTGGTGGTGGAACGGAGGGGCAATGGCGGAGCAAGAGAGAAGAGAGCGAGAAGAGGGGAAAACGTGGTGTGAGGAAGAAACGGAGGAAGGCCGAGGTGTATATAGCCGTCCGAGGCGGTGAAGGAGGCGGTCGAAACGCCGAAATTCGACTCACCTCCGGCCGCCCGCTCCTAGCTTGCCACGTGTTCCTGGCCGTCTTCTTCGTGCCAGGCGGCGCCGCCATGGCCCAGATTGGTCGAATGGAGCGGTGGCACGCGGGTTGCATCGGCTTGGCACGGGAAGAAATCGATTTGGCATGATCGAACAGAAGTAAACGGCGGCTTCACGTGAAAGAGCAGGCTGTTCATTCAATTTGGGGAAGAAGGTGGGTAAATGGACCAAAACAGCCTTGGTGGAAAAGAAGAAGGATAGTAAGTTCTGGGTATTTTGGTCCTTTTGCTATGACATACAATTGGATCGTTCTGGCTTCCAAACGACTCGTAAATAAAATTCGGAAAAATGTAAAATCGATTCTTGGGCACTTTTCAAGTCGTACTCGAGCCATTGGAAAAATAAAATAAATAATTTTTCTATTATTATTATTATTTTATTAATAAATTACTAAATTTCGTTTTAACGTCGAATAATTCTAAATTCGACCTAATCTACTTACGTACTATTTTTGCTCGTTCGAAATAATAAAATTAATTTTTAGATAAAATTTTCGAATATACGAGAAAATTTGATGGACCTTACCTGGGTTCTCTTCGAATTTGTGGGTTAGGGTTTCGTACAAAAGATTTGCTCAATTTTGCCTTTCAACAAATCCGGCATATAGGATCCATCAATGATAGCCCAAGTTATTGTCAACAATTTCGGCCCAGCAACACAGATCCATTGAATCTGGCCCAAGCCCACACCACACAATTACATTTCGACCTAAACCAAACAACGGAATTGTCGAATATCAAAACCCCGTTAAGCAAAGCCTAATAAGAAACCAAACATGAAATTCATCAATTTCCATCTTCACAATTCTGGAAATCTGGTTCAAACCAAATCCCATGAAATTCATGTCCCAACCATTTCCATAAAAAAAACCAAACGGTTACTTAAGAGCCATGTCTTTAAGGGTCTTGTACACTGTTGAGTTTGTGTATGCTATATGGAGTGAAAGGAATGAATGTATCTTCCAGGTTCCGATTCGTCTTTGGAAGGCAATTGTGCTAAGTTTTAATAAGAAGGCCCATACCTTTATTAGTATAATAAATAAAATAATATGTATATTCATGAATATTTATTCGTTCCAAACTTTTTGTTATTGTTTTCTTACTACAACAACTAAATAATTATTTTTAAAAAATTTCACAAACACCATATCAATTATCGGATTTCCTTTTTTAAATATTTAACATAACTAAGAAATTAGCCCCCTCCCCCCCTCTTCCGGAAAATCGAAGGCCATGTGCAATTTAGCAGCCTGCACACACCCTCTTAACCGCTCCTGCAGGGATGAGTTTGGATTGAAATTTAGTATTTGTTGTTTGTCTACTTGATTGGGTACTAAAAATATAAGCTATTCTTCATAAAAAAGAAAAAAGAAAAAATGACTTTAAAATTAATAAACTATCTTTAAAAAATTTATCAATTACATTAATTCCTTTTTACACACCCTTTCTCTTTCTCGAACACAATTTAGGATATTTACATTTAACTCAGTTACCATTGATTTCAAAGTTTTCATGAACTCTATACAAAATCGTCTAACTCCAATGATGAATTTATTTGAAAGACTCACATGCCGGTATATGATTGAAAATAACAATTTAAAAAAAGGACTGTTGTATCATGTACACTATATGATACAACAAAAATTTTATATCGTCACACCAATTGTATAATGGTAAGCGTGAAAATGATATTATATACATTTTATGATACAATATTTGCATCGTATAATATAATTTCGGGTAAAACCGGATGCTATTTGAAAATAAACAGCTGAATGCTTTTTGCAGTTTCTTTTTTGGTGAAACTGGACCTGGGGCGAATTCTCCTTCCAATTTACCCATATCACATTCCAAATATTAAGGCCAACCCCTCCTGGCTCATACCGGCCCAAAATAGTACAAACTGGGCTCATCGAGCTCGTAAAATCTACGCTACCCTCTCTTTTCTCCAAACAATTACTTAGCCGCCACGTATCAATACACCAATAATCATCGAGTTCCACCTACACCGCGAAGCAGGTGAGCAAACTTAATTTAGTTTACTTTGTTTCTACACACAGCACTATTACATTTGCAACTTTAGTATCTTCTTCTTCTTGTTCAGCTCAGACTTATCCGAAATCGGGTATTTCTTCGTCGCTACCCAAATCGAACCCTACATTCCGATTCCGGATCAGGTAATTGTTCGTCTCTTTCGTCATCGATCCTTCTAGATCTGTTCAATTACTGTCGATTTCCGTTTTTCTGATTTGTTTTGATCGGCATCTTTGATTTGATTTATCGAACCCTAAATTTCAGTTTCAGCTTATGTTTCGAATTACTCGTACTTTACTGATCCATCGCTGTATCGTCGTTTTCATGGTGCTTTCGATTTCGATTTGTAAATCATTAGCTGAGAATGATTAGTATGCTTGATTGGATTGATTATTTGTAAAAAGGATTGAATCGATTTGTACCTTCGATATTTGAAAGTTATAGGTATTGTCTGATTATCAGTAGGTCAAATTAGAGAATAATATGTTTGGCGTTTGTATACGTTTTGAGATTCCTTCACTTTTTATGTCGCTTTTGCTTTCGAATTGTCAATCCTTAGCTGAGACTGATTAGTATGCTTGATTGGATTGATTATTTGTAAAATTGATTGAATGGATTTGTACCTTTGATATTTAATAGTTATAGGTCTTGTCTGATTATCAGTGGGTCAAGTTAGAGAATATGAGTAGGTCAAATTAGAGAATAAGATGTTTAGCGTTTGTTACTTTAGAAACTAGTCTGTCTTTACTGATTCATTCTCGATATATAAGTTTTGAGATTCCATCGCTTTATCATGGTGCTTTTGATTTTGAATTGTGAATTCTTAGCTGAGAATGATTTGTATACTCGATTGAGTTGATTATTTGTAAAATTGATTGAATTGATTTGTGGTACCTATGATATTTTAGAGTTATAGGTATTGTCTGGTTACAAGTAGGTCAAATTTAAGATGTTTAGCGTTTGTTGCTTTAGAAATCGATAATTTTGGGTTAGGATCAGATGGATTTTCATTAATTGAGATTTTCAAATTCTATATGCAGCTATTTGTTGATTCTCATAGTAGGTAGTGCTTTTGCAATTCTGTCTCTGAATTGGAGTGTGATATTGACTGTTGTTTTACATGCTTTTCTTTTGATTCAGGTCTGAGCATCATCTAATTCTTGTTTGAGGAAATCAGTTTACTGCGAGATCAACTCAGTTTCATGTCTGATCGTGACGATCCAGTTCCCAACTCTTTTGGTATGCTTCATTCACATGTTACTGTTTATTAAACTTTTTAAGAAATTAAGTGATAAGCATGCCAAGACCAACTAGGCCAATGAGTTTCTTGTTTTATCCCACAATATTAGATTCCTTTTGCTTGAGATTGACCAATTTCTGTTTTCAATGTGATTGAAGACCCCTTTGCTGACGCAAATGCTGAGAACTCTGGTGCTGGCACAAAGGACTACGTTCACGTTCGTGTTCAGCAAAGGAATGGTCGTAAGAGCTTAACGACTGTGCAAGGATTGAAGAAAGAATTCAGCTATACCAAAATCCTTAAGGACCTAAAGAAAGAATTCTGCTGCAATGGGACTGTTGTTCAAGACCCAGAACTAGGCCAGGTCTGTCTATACTCCAATTAAAGCGATTCAAGTTACCTTTTAATTTTATACGTCTTGTGTTGTTCTTATTGGTTGTCAAGTTACCTTTTAATTTTCGTACGTCTTGTGTTCTTCTTGTTGGTTGTCATATTACATTGCTTTTGTTATAAAGGTGATTCAACTCCAAGGCGATCAAAGGAAGAACGTCTCAGCCTTTCTTATTCAGGTAATTACCATTTCTTCCTAGATTTACTTGTATTCATCACTCAAGACATACAGATCATACTCATTGCAGCAGAATTCTTACACTCGTAGAGTTGTAGGAAAACAATTTACTGTGATCTTACACTTGTAGAGTTGTAGGTAAACAATTTACTGTGATCTTACACTTGTAGAGTTGCAGGTTACTTACTGTTCTAACAAGATTATTTATTTGATTTTGTAAAACAGGCTGGAATTGTCAAGAAGGAGCACATCAAGATTCATGGTTTCTAAGCCGCAGTTTACATTAATATAGTAGCCTTCAACTTCTTTCGAGTGTTTTAATGTCCTGTCAGTTACTTTGAACTTGGTTAATATTCTGCTTATGATCGTTTGTCTGAAGTACAATTACCTCTTAAGGTTTTCAATTTGTGTCATGTGTGATGGTGACAAGTTCTCTTCTAGTATTAATGGGCTTAAATAATAATGAGACAGTTGTTGGAATCATCCTTGAGTTGTTCCTTTATCATTTCAAGTTTACTTCTTTCAATCTGTGATCTATGATCCCAGGACTATCAGTGGCTCAATCTAACGCAACATTGCTTGAATGTGATATTCCATTGAAGTTTGTCTACAGAATCTGTCTTGACTGCATTACTGCTTGCGCCGACCTCAGTTTCTTTATTTGTCTTGGATAATAATGTTGAATCTGAGAGACATGTCAGATATTTGTTACTGGTTGAGATGGCTTTTGAAAGTTTCTGGTGAAATAAAATTTCAGGTTCATCTCTAACGTGTAAGCAATATGTTGTGTCGTAATTCAACACTCAGTAATCTGGTTGTCTTAAATAACAGTTTGGTAGCACCCCAGGTCGAAAATTCTCAAACTTAACCTCTTCAATGTATAGATTATTGGAACTATCTTGGCCTAGATTTCATCATTCTCGGAGAACAGTTAAGATTGAGCACAACTGTAGTTACATGTGTGCATGACATTCGTATCATTTGCTTCAAAAGCTTACTTTGTTCCAGAATCAAATGCTGGTGGCTTGTAGCAAATCAGAAGATCATTAATCATTATTGACACAGCTAAGAATCGCATCAGAAATCATTAACATCAACTAGGGCATTTAACTGAAACATATTTCATTTTCTGGTCTTGCCAAAGTCTGATGCTGATCACGATTAGCATAACAGTCTTCCCATGATACTGTGTTTCAGCTGCAATTGCAGAGAGAGATAGAGTCCCAGAATTATGGAGTGTCATTAATATTGCTTTCGTTTTATCATAAGCAAGTTCACAAAATACTCAGAACGCACATGGAATTTCAAAACATCCATCATAATGAGGATCTTACTACTTTTTGCGTTTTTAGCTGTACCTTATAAATAGGGTTCATCATGTTTCAGCCTTTCCTGATTGTGATGGAAAACAAAGAAAAGTACTGTTAACCGTTAATGTCAGGTATATACAGTAACACCTAAATCTTGGTTGGCCGGAGAATGACATCTTTATTTTGGATATGCGATTCGGCCGCCAGCAATAAAGCTTCGTTACGTTTTGGATATCTTTATTTTGAATTTCTATAAAATGCTAAACACACCGCTTTCAAGTCCAACAATATCGGATAACTTTGGCGTGTGCAGTTTAGGTGAAAATGAAACAAATATGAATAATGAGAGTTGTAAAATATGTACGTTTATTATAAAATAATGTGATATTCATTTTTTGATTATGTTACAAGACATTTAAAACTAAAAATCATATGATGATCTGTTCATTTGAGGCCCCATCGATTATGACACTTAAATTTTAAACCGAATTTGTCTATTGGGATTGGGATGACGAGTTGCCAAAGCAAGTGTTGGGAAAATATTTATAGGTAATCTTCAATTAGTATAATAATATTCTCATTGAAGACAAAATATGTTTTGGAAAGCAGAAAATCATCAACGCGGGAATTATGCAAATAATTTAGTAGTACGTATACAGTGTGATGCTCTCAACATTTCTTTGCAAGGCTCTAGTAATTACTTGCCGATATTTTTTAGTCCAAAATACCAAAACCACAAATCATGTGGGTAAATTTATTATCTAGTTGGTAATTGATGGTAACTGAGAGGCCCATTAAAGTTATATCCTGGATACTCAATACATTAACTTGTCGTATAATTTTAATTAAAAATTTAAAATGGATGATAAAATATATAAGATGTGTTTGTGGTGAAAAGTGTAGATATTTTTTTTATAATTTTGTACAATGTACTCCTTTCGTTTTTAATACATTATATATTAAAATTGATGTATAATTTAAAGAGTACTTAATATAATATATTAGAATTTACGTGTAAATTGATATGGTACAGATGTGCGATGCAATAGTATATGTTATCACCTTCCTTTATAAGAAGGCTGATCAAATTTCAATCGAAAAGGCTATAGGGCAAGATCAAATTAAAATGGCTTCTATACATGGTTATCACCATCTGCTTAAATTCCCCAACAAAACTCCACTAACCAGTTGCAAATTCCTCTTCTTCACTAGTGTAATTTTCACCATACTCATTTCATCTGCTTTTCTCATTATACCAAATCTAAACACCAGAACAAACCACAACAATTTGCTGCCACATCTTTCACACCTGTGCCATAAAGCTTCATATCCAAAGGATTGCCAAGTTTTCTTGTCTCAAGTTGCATCCAATGAGGCCAAAAAACCTCAAGATGATGTTACATTACTACAAAAGTTCCTGATGCAACAGGTCCATCACATGAACCTAGCAATATCGCAGACTGCGAAAGCTCGACATCTCATACATGGTCAAAACGAGCAGGGGGCTCTATCTGACTGCCTAGTGCTACTCACCCTATCGGTTGATCTCATGCTCGATTCGGTCAGAGCTGTTTCAAATGGCACCAGGACGTCTCAGGCCGATGCAAGAGCATGGCTGAGTGGCGTGCTGACCAACCACGAGACATGCTTCGACGAGCTTAATACCTGTGAAAAAGAGTCAATAGGGCGAGTATTTGAAGACCTGATATTGAGAACCAGGGCTTCATTAGCTATCCTTGTCGCCATATCCTCCCAGCCTGATTCAGGGTTCCAGGATGTTTTTGTGGAAAAGTTTCCATCCTGGATCGTTTCAGCTGATAGGAAGCTGCTCCAGAGATCGGTTGATCCGGTAAAAGCTGACCTGACGGTGGCGAAAGATGGGTCAGGGAACTATAGGACAGTTAAGCAAGCCATTGCAGCAGCACCGGACAAGAGCAAGATGCGGTATGTGATCTATGTGAAGAAAGGAACGTATAAGGAGAACGTTATCATTGGGAAGAATAAGAAGAACGTGATGATAGTTGGCGACGGCATGGATTCTACAATCATAACTGGTCATCTTAATGTTGTTGATGGATCCACAACATTCAATTCTGCCACTCTTGGTAAGTGTTACAACGGGCCGGTTGATCTCCAGTAATTCGGTTGATCTCATCGCATACAATATTAGTGGATTAATTTTACACCTCTAGTTTATAAGAACTTTTAGATGAGGTGAAATTCTATCATGTTTATGACGGGTTTGTATTTATCGTAAGTTGAAGCATTTCTGTTTCTGTGCAATGCAGCTGCGGTAGGAGAAGGATTCATCCTCCAAGACATCTGCATTCGGAACACTGCCGGACCTGAAAAGCACCAAGCCGTGGCCCTTCGCGTTGGTGCAGACAAATCCATCATCAACCGCTGCCGCATAGACGCCTACCAGGACACTCTCTACACGCATTCTCTTCGCCAGTTCTACCGAGACAGCTACATTACTGGAACAGTGGACTTCATCTTCGGCAATGCAGCAGTAGTATTCCAGAAATGCAACCTGATTGCCCGAAAACCAATGCAAAACCAGAAGAACATGGTCACGGCTCAAGGCCGAATTGACCCCAACCAGAACACAGGTACTCAGTGTAGGAAAATTTGAAGATAGCAAACAAGAATCAAAAGCAAATAATGCAAGTCGTGATATTTAAAGTATTATTTGCCACTAGTCGAATATCCTGCACTCTAAATTTCAAGATTATCATTTTAGGTATATCAATCCAGGACTGTGAAATCAAGACTAGTACTGATCTTGAACCGGTTAAAAGTTCGTTCCCTACATACTTGGGCCGGCCATGGAAGGAGTATTCGAGGACTGTGGTGATGCAATCGTACATTGGGGATCATATTGATCCGGCAGGTTGGGCAAAGTGGAGCGGGGATTTTGCAATGAAGACGTTATATTATGGGGAATACATGAACCGGGGACCAGGTGCAGGTACAAGCAAGAGGGTAAAATGGAGAGGTTATCATGTTATTAAGGTCGCAGCTGAGGCGATGAAGTTTACGGTGAAGGAGTTGATTCAAGGTGGTTCTTGGTTGAGTTCCAGTGGAGTTTCTTACACTGAAGGGCTCTAGAGAGAATTAATGTCCTGTTTGAATAAGGTTATCTCACTTATCTGTAAGTTTGTATCATATTGAGTTTGTTTCTTTGTTTTATTTGTAATAATATTGAGACCAAAGTTATGATTGTAATATTTATTTAGATCTTGATGTATTGTAAGAACCAATAGGAGGAATATGAATTCATGTACAAATGTCTTGATCAGATCATTTTCGATATAAATAGAAGATACAGAAAGTGCTTTTGAATCAAGAAGAAAAATGAAGAAAAGATTCTGACAAGTAACAAACTTTAAATGTAGCAGTTGTAGTTGATGTAAATAGTATTGTGATATGCAATAACCCATGAAAATAGGTAGAAACTAGAGGAAGAGAAAGATGTTGAAATAGAGTTCATACAAATTTCTACGGACTGATATAAGCCTCAAGTTTTAACTGTATCATCCTAACAACATCTACTCCAATTTCTGTCAATACCATTCCTCTTTATCACCTTCTGCACCGTGTCCTCTTTCACGGAGCATTGGCCGGTGATCTTCAAATCTGAAAGCGCCGGCTCAATTGAGCCTCCGAGCTCTCTTTACATCGAAAACTAACTAGCAAAAAACAAAAATAAAGAGTTTTCCTCAATGTTGAGGGAATCAGGAACACGAATTTCACTCATCGTGTTCCCTTGTATTGCACTCGTCCTGTTTCTATCCATCTCCAAATGTGCCTCTCAAGATTTTGACACCACTTCCACCCCGCCGGCCCAGCCTAGGGAAGTACAAAGGTGCAATGGAGTCTTTCTGTCCTACACTTTCCAGGGCCGCCAAAGATCCTACCCCATTGTTAGGAACGTCTCAGCTCAGGCTTGGGCGTTCCAAAGCACGGCCACCATCTTGAATACTGGAGACGAAGAGGTTACAGCGTGGCAGATGCGTATTGGGTTCAGGTACCGTGAGCTTCTGGTTTCGGTTGAAGGGGCCACAGTTGTTGATGGGGGTGATTACCCCATTCGGGTTAACAGGAACGGGACGATCTTTGCAGGATATCCGATGACTGATCTAAGAACTGCTATTGATACTGCATCAGATTTGACTCAAATGCAGGTGGAGGTCAATATCAGAGGAACGCAGTTCGGGTTAGCTCAGAGAGTGAATCCAATGCCTAGGAACATCAACCTTGTTAATGAGGGGTATATCTGCCCTGCAGCCACTCGTAGAGGTATAACCATATTACATCTATTAGATTTTATGGTTGAAAATTATCTACATCACTTGAAAAGGTTGACACAGATGGGTGTTGAACGTTGAGGTGATCTTATTGTTGCCAAATGTTTATTTTTTTGGCTTGTTGATGCATCCATAAGCCTAATGGACCTGAATGGCATGTGCAGGTACCTACATGCATACCTGCTGCAGGAAGGATCCAAGGTTCAGAAGAAAGAGAACAAGGCCAACCAGATTCTCCGCCCGTCGTTATGGTGATCTCTCCTTCACATATGATGTTCTTAGAGCTTATGATAATAGGTATTCAGCCCAAGTCACAATTAACAACAACCATCCACTTGGTAGTCTTAACCAATGGAACTTGACATGGGAATGGATGAGGAACGAGTTCATCAATGAAATGAGGGGAGCCTTCACGCGGGAAAGGGATCCTGCAGAATGCATATATGGTCCTCAAGGACACTACTACAGGGATTTTGACTTCTCCACTGTAATGAGCTGCAGCAGGCGCCCTGTTATCGCTGACCTTCCTGCTGAGAGAGAAAACGACGATAGGGTTGGAAGGTTGCCCTATTGCTGCAAGAATGGAACCCTTTTGCCTAAAACAATGAATGAGACAAGAGCAAGAGCCATTTTCCAAATGGAAGTGTTCAAACTCCCACCTGATCTGAACCGGACGGCGTTCACCCCTCCTCAGAACTGGAGAATCACTGGTCGGCTCAGCCCCACCTACAGGTGCGGAGCTCCAGTGAGAGTGGAGCCGACAGAGTTTCCAGATCCTTCAGGTATTGCTTCGACAACCTCTGCAATTGCCAGCTGGTATGTGACTTGCAACATGACCCGTCCAGAGCCCAGACAATCGAAATGCTGCGTCTCCTACTCGGCCTACTACTCAGACGCCGCAATTCCTTGCAATACTTGTGCTTGTGGTTGTGATGAGGAGTCAAGATGCGATGCGAATGCAGCCGCACTTCCTCTTCCAACTAGTGCCCTTCTTGTTCCGTTTGCGAATAGAACGGCACAAGCAAGAGCATGGGCAAGTATGAAAAACAGGCACCTTCCAAGAAGGTTGCCATGTCCGGATAACTGTGGTGTGAGCGTAAATTGGCACATTGATTCAGATTATAGTGATGGATGGACAGCTCGGATCACGTTATTTAATTGGGAGAACAATGCATATGCTGATTGGTACACTGCAGCAGTTCTTAGAAAGGCTTACCCCGGATTCGAAAGGGCATACTCGTTCAATGGCACAAGCCTGCCTGATCAAAGAGCCATTTTCATGCAGGGTCTTCTGGGGTTGAATTACTTGGTTGGGGAGGTGAACGGTACGAATCCGGCTAGGGATGCACCTGTTCCAGGAAAGCAGCAAACAGTCATCTCGTTTAAAAAGAAAAATATACGTGGTTTGAATATTGCAAATGGGGATGGATTCCCTTCGAGATTTTATTTCAATGGAGAGGAGTGTGCCCTTCCAAGAGAGTTACCCAGACGCAGTAGTTCCCACCGGTCTTCTTCTAGTCTGCTTTCAGCAGTTTCATTCGCTGTTGTTACTTTTATGATTCTGACAGTTCACTTACACTAAGGAACTTGTCCAAATTTTCAATATGATGCTTGATTCTCTTCCCATGGTATGTATAGCTATGGAGTACTACTTCAAAATCCAGATCCTTCATTCCCATTCATGTATCTGAGTTGTTGTTTTTTTTTCTTCTTTTGCTGAAAATGGAGAGGCTTCTGAGAGGATCATGAACCATCTAAATGGATGCAATTATTGTGAGAATACAAGTTCTATAGCAAGCAGATGAAGAGATTGTAACTTAGTTTGGGGTGGAAATTTATATTGAACTGTTATAAACCACCTTTCCTAGCTTACTATATACTGATGAACGAACATCTTAATATTAATTATGGTTTTGTAAGAGTTTGGCCTTTTCACATTTTTTGTGCTTTCCGGGATATGTCTGTAGAATGGACATCCATCACACAATATACTATATTAGTACATTTTAGGATACCTTTTGCTGTTCTAGTTCTACTTGCTTTCTTGAGAACATGATGAACATTGAAGACAGATTTAGAGCTGATGTTTCATTTGTTTTCTGATATGTTGGTATATTTTAAGGCTAGTAATACTTTCATTTGCCTTTCAAGATTTTAAAGAATTTGACTATCAGTGTATATTGACAGACACAAAACAACTCATCTAAGAGAAAATATGAACAGAAAACATATATGCTTCTGAATTCTCATGGAGAAACCAACCATGTATTAATTACAAACTTCCAGTCATTGTTCGTTTACAAATGACTGTTCCTTTCTGAAGATGTGTCTTTCAAGGATGATACATGTTTAAATCATTGAATTAACTTCAGAAAGGGTGCGTAATTGCGTATCAGATAATTAAAGTGGGCTTGTTTATTGATCATCATATATTCATCATACAGTAACATAGTCAGAGTGGGTAGAGTTCAGATGTCAGCAGATTCTAATTAGAACTGAGTTGTGAGACTGTCACACAGAAATCGGAATAATCTTGACTTCAGACGAAGACATTATGTAAGAGTGTAATCTAGCTGCCATGTGCGAGTTGAAGCGAATTGGGAAATAGTGAACAATGGAAGTTGTCTTCAGTTCAACTTGTGTTGTTCAGCTAATAGCTCATCTTTTTTCCCTTTTAATTTTTAGAGGGACACTTTTTTTTCTTGGTGAATATGGTCTATTGATGACCAGTAGTATAGCAATAAAATGTGAGACCACAAACTAGCTAAGTATCTTCTGAAAAGCAAGGCAAAGAAAACCAAGTTTGATTGGTTTGGGAACAGGATCTGAGCTTGCTTTTAGCATCAGGTAACTGATGTGAAAATTACGAACACTGAATATGGAGGAAGCCAGATATAATACCAAAACTTGATTCTTTTTATTGATGTTGATATCAATTAGATAATGTACACACATCTTACATCTGTTTTTTACAACATTCAACAAATAGAAAACGCTGCTGATTCCAAATTATATCCGGCAGACTACTCTCCTGTCTAAAATGTTGTTCTGGACGTATTAAACAACAACAATTTCACGTGCAATTTACAACTCCCTACTTATGTGCGTGTTACAGTAAGATATTACAGATCGGTAGGATTGGAATGAAGTTAAGCTGTTCGTATGTCAGGTCAAAAAACGTACTTGGTGTTTCCTCCTCCGTCATGCTGTATTCTTGGCCTGTGAGAGGTGATCCAAAACCAGGTGAGTTGGAAGATGGAAATGCATGCATTATTGGAGTACAATATATAATGCAGGACTAAGCATCTCAAGTCATACCTTCTTGAGATACTTTTTGTGAAGCTTCATAGCACCGGTGCAAGCTTTCTTTGCGTCAAGGTTACCAGTAATATCATTCAATATCTGACAATATATATAAGATGAAAAAGATGGTAAGCTATGTATGATCAATCATCCATATCGTGACATTCAATACGAAGTTGCTAATTCGTCTCATACAGTCTAAGATGGTCGCATGTTGGAGTTATAAGGAGTGCATTTGAGTGATTATTAAGGTATACAAATTTGTTTCTTAGCCTAAAAGCTCAGTTTTCAGTTGATACTGATTGAATCAGAGTATCGAGAATTTTTCTCCAATTCCTTCTTGAGCTTTATTTTATTTTCATAACTGTTTCACTGTAGTATCAGAGCACTGAGCACCCCAGCCTCTTGTGATCAGCCCTATGATGAATAGACAGCCTAATGGCCAATATGGAAGGTAAGAGCTGAAATGAAGCAAAAACCAATTCCTCGAACCTTTGAGACAGAAAGTAAATGTTGTACAACACTAACCTTAACAACATCATCTAAGCCCCGAGCTTCCGTCAACAACTTAGAGCTCTTGTCCTTGAGGACACTGGCCACAAGAAAAACTGAAATAGGGAGAGGTGCAGCAGCAGTTTTACCTCCATTCTTCATGTTTTCTCTTTCATACTTTCCACATTGCCTTGTCGACTTATGCTTTCCTTTAGATCCCTCTCCTTTTTCACTAGCTGATTCCTGATCGTCGTACAGCGAGAATAATTCAGGATCATACTCTAATGCCCACATCATCTGTCCAATATTCAGAGTCACAACCAATTTGGTAGACGAGAAAATAGCTTACAAATGAGCCCATGATTGGAAACATTTCTACTCTTTTTTTTCCTGTCCGGGGTGCTATTATCTCAAAGGATGTAAGAGCAAATCATATGTCTTCAAATTATAGTATTAGCAGACAAAAAGAACAAAAAGTGAAACATGTATATTAGTTACCTCCCAAAGGTATAACGAGTCTCCAAAAGAGAACTCTCGACGAAATAATACCATAAGCATTCGGAAAGCAAACAGGTAATCACCCCCACCAAGGTGTTCTGTTAGTAAGAAGACAAAAAAGCTTTCCTTTTAGTTTCTTGCAACACTTTTTGAATTCTTTATGAATAAGATTTTCAACACTAGAGAGCCACATAACAGACATGTACTAAGGCATAGGAGTCGTTTCAATTGAAATGCTAAAAAGATGGAATATCCATCCGAATAAGAAACATTGATACCTAAATGTTGATGCAGTTTAGGGTCGACAACTTGTGTTATTGAAGCCAGATTGCTAAGCTGCACCTCCACCCCTACAGAGCTGTCGGTGCATCTAAAATTTCGTCGCTTTAAAGAAAATTCAATTAACAAATATCATAAGGAACTAGTAAGGCAAAGACAACTGCAGAAAGAAAATTATACACTAAGAGGTGCAAATAGTAAGAAAAACATAAACAAACAACAAAAAAGGAAGCTCGTGGGCATTTGGGGTTCGTTAATAGAAACTTGGCATAAGAGAATAAGACAGCATTGTACTTGAAAACAACAAAGAGTAAAAAGATGGTACCAATCTCCGCATCAAGCGCTCAAAGCACCAAAATGAATCAGCTTCATCGTCGAGCAACATAATCATTGGAGAGCAAAGATCACTCATCCCTGCTCAAAAATTAATAAATCAAAGCTATAAGTGAATAGAATCATACTTTTATACAACTTTCTGTATATTCATTTAGTACTTTCTGTATAATCCTGTAATCATAAATTTGTCTTGTTTTTCCAGATTTCCCATTGATCTGATTGGACTTTCTTAGAGGTTTTTTCTGTCAGTATTAAAAAAGATGACTGTTGGCGTGTTAATTATACTGCAACAATAAGAGTATGTGGGTAAATTTGAAAAAGAGATTTATTTGCCTCACAAAAAATAATGATTTTCATTTATTCTGAGAAAAATATTCATACCATGTACAGCACACTACATTGCAGGACAACGAATATTAATTCTAAATGGAGGCATCAGTTTATGAAAGGATACCTTTTTTTTTTAAATTTCAGGTGATCATAAGTGAGACCTGGTAGTTCAATCTCAGTCAACAACTTGCTATGGAAGTCCAATAAATGAATTACACACATGATTGTTTTTTTAGTTGGATGCAACACAAGGAATTTCACACTATAACCTCTTGTTTAGACACACCTGTCTCCTGCTTTGCATTGAACTTAGGGAATCAAAGTAACATATATACACATGCATGAAGAGGAGAGGATAAGGCAAAATGTGAAAGCAAAGACCATGCAGATATTTTCATAACTAACCTTGGCAATAACCAACATCCAAATCTACCCACGCATATACAGCCAAAATATCCCAAAGTTTTGACAAATTTTCTTGCTTCTCGTAAAATACAAGTGTCCTGTCTGTACGGACTACATCGAGACCTGCCATAATTACCAAACCACATTTAGAAAAGTAGCAGACTTGAAAAAAGTTCTTTCATGCATATGTATACATTAATTGATGTAGGAGATGATTCATGTCTGTGTTTCCATGTCCCCATTGGAGTGGCAAGATAAGATTTAACAAAATAAGCACACATGCCAACGAACCTATTTGATGTAATGTGAGTTTCCATTGGATTTCTTTCTTGTCCATAGGTGCACCATCATTTGGTGGTTGTGGTCCACCTGTCATCAAAATAAAACTTTGGTCATCTGCAGATAATTGCACCACAATGAGGAGACTATCTAATATTGCATCCTTACCATTTCCCAAATTTATTTGCTGAAGTACAATAGGATCCAGAATAGGCTCCCCCTCTTCTGTGATTATTGGAGCAGTGATAAATTTCCCGCTTCCAATCAACGGAAACATATGACGACAATCTTGTTTGTATGCTACATACTTCAATCTGAGAGGAGACAGGGTAGCCATGCACGAATGTTTATGCAGAATCTATTAAACCAGACTAGGAAGAGAAATGGCTGCTCTAACAACTTAGTAAAACAAGAGAGACTCAAGTATACAGAGTAAAACACTAATTTTGACCATGTGAAGTACACAACTCAGCGATATAGCTCAACTACTGTGTGTTGAAGGATTAGACATTTTTCGATGCTTATTATGTTTTACACTATTTCCAATAATTGTGTTCAATTTGAATATTTGTGATCAAACTGTAGCTTGAAAGGAGCACAAGGATGAATCATCATCGAATGCTAGCAAAGTCAGTCTTTCGTTGCAACTGTTTTGAAACCAATACCAATTGATTTATTCCATGCATGTAAGTATGTACAGAATCTGTGGGGACTTCAGGTAAATATGATAATTTATTTTTCATGTTACAGATGTCAGATCTCTGCATAGTAAATGCATCCTAACAAAAAAAGTACCTTCGGCGTTGTCGTATCTCTTCTCGTTCCTCATAAGAGCTCATGGGATCGTAACAGCCCAATAAAAATTCCCAAACTTCACCTCTAATTGACGGGTGAATCCCCTATTTAAGAAATAATGAGATGAATCACTTTTAAAAAAATAATGCAATCAAGCACACAAAGAAACCATCCGTAAGATATTTCTAGATTGTATACATTGAATCACTTTCATGTAGGACTCACAAGATAGGATATTTACTTTATTTCTTGTGCAGAATGAAGATGAGTTTTGTGGCAGCCACAAAAAAGACAATGCCAAACAATAAAGCATAGAACCCATTTGTAAAATATATCATGATTTGAATAATCTTATGCATGTAGATCGAGATAACATCATAGACCATTTGATATCTACTTGTACATGAGAAGAATTAACTACATTTACTCGAGAAAATTAGTAGCAAATTAAATATTAACAAAATGGACAGAAGCATACCCCGCGTTGGATTCTACTGAGTGTCTTTCCTATATCAAGATAACCTTCGGGAGAGAAAGCAGAACGCCACTTCCGATCACTTAAAGTTTTACCAGCCTAACAATGAGGAAAAAGAAGCAGGTGTCAGATTAGTAGGAGACGAAGTGACACAGAGACAGACACTAGAATACCTAGTAGTCAAATACAAAATCCAGGCATACAAATAAGCCTACAAATTTTTACAAATATAAGGGAAATGATATGTGCATGTACTGTAAATCATATGGTACTTAAGTAATAAATGAATGCACCCTCTCTTGCTGTCTTGAAACTTGACAAAGCTCTAAATCAACGGAGAATTGGAGTGAAATTAAGCAAGACCCTGTACCCTTCCAGGAAAACTGAAAATATAAAACTTTGATACTCTATGGACCTTGTTAACCTAAAAGCTTAGATACGGTGTAACATGTAAAGAAACCATTCATGAACAAGATTGACTCCAGGTTCATGGCATTTCTTAGTAACATGATGTATTGGTTGAAGATTGTTTCATTCATATAATCAGCATTTACATTTCCCTTCATGCTCTATAATAATTCTTCTTTTCACCAATTTATGCTTAAAATGATTCACCACTTCTTTCATGAGCATGTTATTAGCATAAATAATAATAAATGGATTAATACACTTCATGATCTTATACCTTTGTACAATACTCCCTCCGCTCCGCTTCTCTAGTCCATTATTCCTTTTATGTACGGCCCATTAATCTAGTCCTTATACTAAAATAGCAAAAAAGAAAACCCCACTAACCACTGTACTTCTTAGTTCTTACTTTATTATTTATCTCTCATACTTTTTCCATTCTTTATCATTTCTCTCCCCTATTTCTCATACTTTCTACATTCTTTATCATTTCTCTTTCATACACCAAACAATAAACTACTGAAATCTTAAAAATACCGCCGAACAGAAAGGGTAATAACGAAGAGGGGCGGAGGGAGTATTATTATTAACAAAAATTGAAAGTTGAACTTCAAATTTAATGCTGAACGCTAGCTTAATCTAGTCTTTACTTAAGTACAACTACGGGGACACGCTTGTTCCTGTTGGAATTTAGGCTCTGCAGTCTGCAGGTAGCAACTTCAGAAGGTCAATCATGCCAATTTCATCATGGATAATCACTAATCTGTACTAAGCACTACTAGCTCAAAACAGACTTCAAACTTAATGAACCACATTTTGAAGATAGACTAAGAAAAGCAAATAACCAACACTGATTCTCAGCCTGACGAAAGAGCATGAAACAGCTATGTCTCACACAATTAAAATGGAAAATTAAGCAAGTGGTGGCTGGCAACGGAACACATGGCTCTTAACCAATTTGCACCAGAGCAACTATTATTCACCAAACCATGCAATGATTAACTAGTACTCCTAGATAACAGAACACATTCTAATATTTTCTAACATCATAATCTTATCATTGAACAGCGATTAATTACTACATTGTTACATCATTCAACTAGCGAAAAAAATGAGGAAATAACAACAAATTGCTAAATTGAATGAAACAAAACAGAAAAGAAATGACCTTGATTCTGAACTTGCTTTCAGGAACATCAGTGCATTCAGGGCGAACCTGATAGTAATCATCAGCTGGGGTTCCTGGATCCCTCCACATTTTTCACAAAACAAACACAAACCGAAACCAAAAAAATCAAAAAAAAAGGCAGAAAAATGAAAAGAAAAGATTTTTTCTGTTTTTATTTTTTTATTTTTTTATTTTTAAAATGGAAATTTTAATGGTAAGCAAGAAAATCGAAAAAAGAAAGAATGGGGGAAATGGGGTGACAATATAGGAAGAAAACGAGCAGGTAGAAGAATCAGTTGAAAAGGTCCCCTGATCAATAGGTGTTCAGTTTCAACTACAAATCAGGGGACCCTTTCAAACAAACAAGCAATTTTGTTGTAATGTGACTAGTATTTTGTATCTATCTAATTTACTATTATTACTTAATACTAGCATATGATGATACTATTCAGATGAAAAAATCAGCAGAACCAAGAAAAGACAACTTTTTTTATTTTTTGTGATTCCTTGCTCGATTCTCATCAATGGCGTCGTATAATTTGGTGGGTGGGTTTGGTTGACCCGAACCGGTTTATATAAATCGGTAGACTTTTCATTAACTCAAGTTGGTGGGAAGCCATATCTGTTAGTTGGCCCCATTTTGTTGAATTCAAACCCTCCCTCCCAAATATTCATTGATTATAGTTTCAAAATGCATGATTTCAAAAAACTTGAAAATTAAATTTAAGTATTAAAGTTGCATTCCTATTAGCTTAACAATACTCGTACTAATAAGATCTACTTTTTCTTTCGTAATTCATATATGACATTTATTGAGCAATATTAAGATGGATGACCAACTAAGCAAGTATGTCGATCCCCACACGAGTATGGCTGAAATATTGGAAAGTATCATGGCCCTTTTATGAATTACAATGATGACAAAGTGTGTATGAAAATACATGTGTTGGTACATTAGACCAGCGTATCATCCTGACAGTTGTTCATGAGTAATTGTATCAGTTCAAAAGGTCAGATCTCGATTAATTAGTGATCGGTCGTTAAAACTTTTTTATATTTGAGTAAAAATATAGAGTGACAAATTACTTGAAGGAGAAGAGATGTATTATTTCTGATGAATGAATGAACAACCAAGGGGCTAATAAATACAAGATAAAACTCTATTAGCAAGTTGAAATTCTAGCTAAAATACACTCTAGTACTTAATACAGCACACACGGAAATGCTTGATGAACAAGCTCAAGATCGTGACCGTTGATCAAAGGATTGATGGACGAGATCGAATAGTACCATAGTATTGTTCTCTACAACCTTAAACGTCCATTTTTGTCTTCTTCAAACAGGACGAAGACGAACTGTGTTGTGCTGGAGAAAACGTAAAATCGTAATACGCCTTTGCCTTTGTCTCGCTGATTAATCGTTTCGCTTTTCATTTTGGTCCCTCCGTGAACTCTGCTCAATCAATTCAGTCTATCTTTCTTTCACGCCTCCAACTTCAGTCATGTAACTTTTAAACTTGTTGCAATTAACTCTTGTTAAATTGTATTTGTCAAACTTTATTTTATATTTGTCCTTAAATCTCCAATATTCCCCCTCAAGAGGAACATATGGATTTTTAATGTTCATCTTGTAAAGAGATTTGAATAAATTAGCTGAACAAACCGCCTTAGTAAAAGTATCAGCCAATTGATTTTCTGAGTTTACAAACTCGATTTCAATAGTCTTTTCTTCAACTCTTTCCCTGATAAAATGACAATCTACCTCTATGTGTTTTGTTCTTTCATGAAACACAAGATTTTTAATAAGATGTATGGCAGATTGATTATCACATAATAGTTTCACAGGCTCCATATAATGAATGCCAAAATCTTTGAGTAGTGTAGTTAACCACATGATTTCACAGCATATATATGTCATGGCTCTATATTCAACTTCAGCTGATGACTGTTCACTGTCACTTGTTTCCTAGATTTCCAACTGACTAAAGCAGTTCCTATGAGAATCCCTTCAAGATGTAATTTGCATGGTCTTTCCATAAATTGACTGAATATGCCAATAACATATCTAATGTCAGGTCTAGTGATTCCCGATAAGTTTTCCTATTAATTTTCTGTAAAATGTTGGATCACTAAGAGATATTCAGAATTATCATGGAGAAATTTTGTATTTTGTTCTATAGGAGTCACTATTGGTTTGCATCTCAATAAACCAACATCTTCAATTATCTCTGAAGCCTATTTCTTCTGAGATATGTAAATGCATGGTTTGTAGCTATTTCTAATCCCAGAAAATATTTGAGTGAACCTAGATCTCTTATTTTGAAATTTTGTTGTAGTTGAGACTTGATCAAGTCAATTTCTTCTTGATTTTTACTGCCAATGATAATATCATCAACATAGACAAGTAAAGAAATGAACTTGTTCTTTCCAGATTGTTTTGTAAAAAGTGAGTAATCACTTTATGATCTTTTTGAAATCCTACTCACTTTAAATAAGTTTGAAGTTTCACTATCTTGATGCTTGTATTAATCCATGTATGGATTTATGTAGCTTACAGAGTAACTCAGCATTATCTGCCCCCTGAACTGAAAGACCCGGAGGTAGTTTCATGTATAAATCTTCATCTAAATCTCCATTTAGAAATGCATTGTGAACATGTAGTTGAGATAAAATCCAATCTTCTTTTGCAGCAATGCCAAGAAATACTTTAACAGATGTTAATTTAGCTACAGGATTAAAGGTTTCATTATAATTAAATCCATATTTTTGAGTGAAGCCTTTAGCTACTAGTCTTGCCTTTTGCTTGTCTATTTGTCCTGCAGAGTTTAGTTTTATTTTAAAAATAAATTTACAACCTATAGGTTTGATATCAGCAGGTCTTTTAACTATACTCCATGTTTTATTAGCCATAAGGGCTTTCAATTCTGCTGAAATAGCATCTCTCCAATAATTTTCTTTAATAGCTTCTTCATAGGTTTGAGGTTCATGAATTAAGGCTAAATTGATTGAATAATGTTTGTATTCATTTGAAAAATTATTATATCCAATGAATTCAGAGATTGGATATTTTGATCCAATATTATTCATGATATTGTAAGATTTTGCTTGATGTTGATAAATGTCAAGACTAGAAGGTAATCTTCTAGTTCTTGTTGTTCTTCTTAATTCTATAATATTTTCTTCTCTTTGTTCTTCTTCTGAACTTTCTTGAATATCTATATTTTCATCAGGTTCTATATTATCAATGAATAAATCATCAATATGTTCTGCAATTTGAATTTTTGCAGGTGTAGATGAAGTATTGTGTTTTCTAGTGTAAATCTAGTCATATTCATCTATGTCTAGAGATCTAAAACTAACTTCTTCTTCTATATATTTTTCTCCTTTATAAGGAAATACATTTTCAATAAATATGACATTTCTGGAAATGATTATAGTTTTTCTTTCCAAATCAAACAATTTATAACCTTTAACATTTCAGTTATAACCAATAAACACAAATTTATGTGATCTTGAGTCTAGTTTTGTCCTATTTATTTTCTCGGTGCAGACAAAACAAAGACAACCAAAGGTTTTAATTAATGAATAGTAAGGCTTCTTGTTGTGAAAAATTAAATATGGTGTTTTATTTTCTATCACAAGATTGGGAGTTCTATTTATAAGGTATGCTACAGTTAAAACAGCATTTCCCCATAATTGCTTTGGTAATTTTGATTGAAAAAGTAGTGCTCTTGTCACATTAGTAAATGTTGATGTTTCCTCTCAACTACACCATTTTGTTGTGGTGTGTAAGCACAAGTTTTCTGGTGTATTATTCCAAATTTACTTGTGATTTCAGGCATATGGAATTCCATTCCATTATCAGTTCTTATAGTTTTAACTCTGTGTTTGATTTTGTATCATGATAATAAAAGATTTAATTGTTCCCTTTGTATCTGACTTGTGTTTTAACATAAAAATCCAAGTCATTCTGCTACAATCATCAACAATTGTTAGAAAGTAGCTATGATGATTCAGAGTCTGCACAGAGTATGGTCCCATAAATCACAATGTAACAACTCAAGAATGTATTTTGAATGATTTTTATTGATATTAAAAGGGAGTTTCTTCTGCTAAGCTTGCATATGAACTTCACAGTAAGTAAACTCATTACAAGAAATACTAGGATCAATAGCTTTAAGAGGTAACAATCTTTTAGGACTAAGATGACCTAATCTAAAATGTTAAATGTGATCTCTAACTGCAGCTGATCCATCTTGAGCATTAAGATTGGTAATGGCTAGTGCCTTAGGTGAAACAGATAAATCTTGAACCATGTAAAGTCCTCCTTGTGCTTCAATCATTCCAGTCTTTGTCACTGATTCCCTCAATGTAAAGCTTGTCTGCAATATTTTGCAGAAATTTTTAGAAAATAAGAATGAGATTGCACTGTCTTTGCACACTTTATTAATAGACATCAGATTGAGTTTAAATGAGGGCACACATAGTACTCCTTTCAGTGTGCATTTGTCTGTGAGTTTAATGTCTCCAACATGAGTAATGGGAATTTTAGTAAAATTAGGGAGCTGAACAAAATCATTAATAGCTTTAATATTACTAGTGTAAAGATTTTTATCATATATTATATAATAAGATGCACCTGAATCTAATATCAATTGTTTTCTAACACCATTAATCATAATATTAGCAGACAATTTCATACCTGCAAAGTTCACTTTTGGTGTTGTTTCTTTGTTTGTATTGCCAGGTGCAGTACTTGTTCCTGATATCTGTTGTCCAGTGTTGTCAGCTCCATTGTTGTTTTTCTGAGCAAAAGTCATTAACTGACTAAGCTAATCATTAGTCAGGCTTACAGCATTGCCTTGAAAATTGTTGTTGCTGCCATGAGATTGGCTTCCTCTACCACCAAAGTTGTTTCTTCCTCCTCTTCCTCTATAGTTACCTCTTCCAGTACCATCAAAAGGTTTCTTTGAGTTATTCTGAGGGAAGCCATGGATCTTAAAACATGTTTCTGCAGTGTGGTTGTTGAGATTAGGACAGTTGGGACAATAGAGTCCCTTCTTATCCTATCTCTTAAAACCAACACTCATAGCAGATGACTCAAAGGGAGCAACAATGTTGTCTCTTGGTTGTTTCTGGGATTCTTCTTGCAATACCATTGAGTATGCTTTGTCTAGTGGAGGCGTTGGATCCATTAGAAGGATCTGTCCTCTTACCATATCATGAGTATCATTTAATCCCATCAGAAATTTAAATATCTTATCAACCTCACTGTTCTTTTCCATTTGAGAAGAATTTTTGCAAGCATTATCAGTGCATAGAGCACAAGGGATAGGTCTATAGTCATCAAGTTCTTCCCATAGAGCAGATAGTTTTGAAAAGAAATCAATGACAGAAGTGTTGGTTTGCATGCTTACCATGATTTTGTTCTGAAGCTGAACGATATCATTGGGTTGGGCATATCTCATCTTTAGCTTAAGCCATCCTTCTGCAGAAGTTTTCACATAGATTAAGGCACTCTTAATCTCTGGAGAGACAGAGTTGATCATCCAAGAGAGGATAATAGTGTTGCAGCGTTTCCAGGCTTCTTTGGTATCTTCATTGCTCTGACAGGGAATAGTTCCATGGATAAATCCCAGTTTGTTGCGGATGCTCAAAGACATCACAAATACCCTGGACCAGGTGTGGTAGTTGCTCTTGGTGAGGAGTGAAGTGACAGCACCTGAGATTGAGTTATCAGAGTGATGAAGGTAGAGTGGGCTATTAGGATTCTCTTGCTCAGGAACAGGGTTGACAGTGGGAGTTTGAGTGACTAGAGGGCTATCAGAGGTAGACATAGTGTTTCAGAACTGAAGTAACAGAGAGATAGCAAACTTGCAAATGGAAAAGTTGATGAAAATGAACTTTTTGGCTAAAGGAAATGTTGTTACTATTTTATCGAGATGGCTCCGGTGCCATGTAAAAATATAGAGTGACAAATTACTTGAAGGAGAAGAGATGTATTATTTTTTATTGAATGAACATGAGTTACAAAGAGACTAATAAGTACAATATCAAATAAGTTGAAATTCTAGCAAAAATACAAGGCTCTAGTACTTATCTAGCACATACAGAAATGCTTGATGAACAAGCTCAAGATCGTGACCGTTGATCAAATGATTGATGGACGAGATCGAATAGTACCATAGTACTGTTCTCTGCAACCCTAAACGTCCATTTTTGTCTTCTTCAAGCAGGATGAAGACGAACTGTGTTGTGCTGGAGAAAACGTAAAACCGTGATGCGCCTTTGCCTTTGTCTCGCTGATTAATCGTTTTCGATTTTCATTTTGGTCCCTATGTGAACTCTGCTCAATCAATTCGGTCTCTCTTTCTGTCGCGCCTCCAACTTCAGTCCTGTAACTTTTAAACTTGTTGCATACAACTCTTGTTAAATTGCATTTGTCAAACTTTCTTTTATTTTCGTCCTTAAATCTCCAATAATTTGAGAAATCATTTTCAATTTGATATCGGTAGTCTCATTATAATTTGGTCCATCTCCAATCTTAGAATAAGCGTCAATCTAATTGAACATATGTGTATCTTGAGTAGACCGTTTAGCAAAATATCTTACACTACTAGTTGTTTAGTTTTTAACATCGTACAACTTTGTTACTTTAACTGCAACCAGTCAACAATGTGTCTATGGAAGCTTTGTGTTAAGCTGAAAGTAATGCAAAGGATAGATGGAAACTTAATTTCATAATGGAGTTGTGATTTTTCTTGCTGCTTCAATACAACAAGTGTTGATGGGAGAAGTTTTTTGGCAATTGATGGCAATGGTTGATTTCGATCTATACCTTCATATCTGAACTCCTGAAGTGCTAAAATTATCTATGTTGTTTCATTGTATTAATATTGTTCCAGATACCTTTTGCCAAGTGCAAGACATGAACATTCTTGATTATGGTCAAGCAAAGCACAAAACTAGCAGAATAAGTACCTTAATGGAGTATGCCCTTATCCTTTGGTCTGAAAGCCAAGAAATCATAAAGTGGAACAGAATCTACCAAAAGAAGCACAAGCTTAAGTCCTACAGTTCCCAAAAGTTGATTCAAACTCCCCTACAAATACCTTACTCATCATCAACCACATCAATCATCTTGACATCTCAAAACCCTCAAATTCTTCTGCAATGACTCGAAAAGCCTCTTCCGTCTTCGTGTTCTTGAGTATTCTGTTGTTTATTCAGAACTGCAATGCTTATGAGTTCAAGGTGGGAGGTCAGAAAGGCAGCTGGACAGTTCCTAGTGATCCCAATGCTTCCGTGTACAATCAGTGGGCTGAGGAGAACAGGTTCCAGATTGGTGATATTTTGCGTAAGTCAGCTACATAAGTATTAGTTTCATTTATCACCTTGTTTCAGCTTTCGTTTCTATATCAGTTATCCTATCACTCATTTCAACTGAGATGAACTCATCGGATACACTAACATTTGCTTCTTGCTCACTTAAATGTAGTATTTGTATACGACTCCAGCAAGGACTCTGTACTGCGTGTGACCAAAGAGGACTACACAAGCTGCAAAACAACATCTCCACTTGAAAAGTTCACTGATGGTCACACTGTTGTTAAATTCGATCAATCAGGGGCCCATTATTTTATCAGCGGAGTGTCTGATAACTGCCTCAAAAACGAAAAGTTGCATGTTATTGTTTTGGCTGATAGAAGCAAGAACTACAACGGACCCACAGCTTCGCCTCCTTCACCATCCACGAAAGTACCGGCACCCATGGCTTCGCCTCCTTCACCATATGCAAAAGTACCATCCCCAGCAGCAGCACCCTCAGGCGAAGTGTCCCCTTCCGATTCTGTCCCATCTGAAGAGTCCTCTCATTCTAAGAACAATGCTGCTTTCATCGTCAGCAGTGGTATTGGAACAATTGCTGCTCTCTTCTGCTCATGGATTGTGTCAGCTATTTGATGTTTGAAATTTCTCTTGGAGTTGAAAATGTTATCTACATGTTTTTCCTTTTGATTCCTTTGTGTTACTATGTCTTGTTCGTTGTTTGAACGGATAAAACAGTCTGTAGATTAATTGATTGTTGGCTCGATACGATTGAGCAATAAAGTGAGCGATGTAAAATAGTAGCAGTATTTCATTAACTGAATAATGTACAGAAGGGCATCAGTCGTTTAAGACTTCAAGTTAAGCCACAATATGTAATTCTATGGGTGTGTACTGACTGAACTGAACATGCCTGAGATATTGACAACACTGATTTTCTTGTTCTTCCGAACTTAAACCTTCAACTTATGGAAGAAAGTCATTACTTTTCAATCTATCTGGTACTATGAATTTATCTAGCACAAGCTTATAAACTACAGATGAGTTCATTTGGGAACGAGAAAGTCTATGATCTAAATGATTGGTAACTAGTATAATTGATAAACTACCTGACGTCACGCGAGTAACAAATATAAGTATATAACCCTAGTTTTTGGTTTTTGCTCTGCTTGGTGAATAGTACAGTCAAGCGCCATACCTACTTCATTCTCAAATATGAAGTATTAGCAAAGATTATTGATTTCACCATGCTGGAAATTTCATTAAGGGCGAATAGAATGGAAGATCAGCAAGGGTTTCAGACTGAAAGATAAACAAAACTAACAAAGAAAGAAAACCAGAAATTGATAAGAAAAAGAGAATGAGATAAACGTTTAAGTAACTACCAGTGCTACCATGAAAAGAGCAACACAGCTGAACCATAAAAGGCAACTGTGAATGTAACTAGACTGTTATCAGTTTATAAAATTTACCTTAGCTTCCCAACTAAAGGGTGTGTACGGTATTTGTTTTACATGTTTAGTCTGATCAAAAGTTTTTTCCTAGTTCAACCTTTTTCATCATCTTCATACTATGGTGCAGGATTGAGTCCAGGATCCCAGCCACCTGAAAACATTGAAACAAAATGTACGCATTAATCAATCAGCTTTAGCTACGATTGGCTAGGCGGATATTTCGAAGAAACAATGAGACATGGAGTGGCATGAAAGCACCAACCGTGAAAACACCTCCAATAATGGCACACACATTTGTGATGAAGTGAGCAAAAGATTTCGAGTTCATACTTATTAAGACCTGAATTTTGTCAAGAGAAAGATAATGTAAGCTGCGTGAAGGTTTACTCGAGTTGAACATGAGTGATATGCATAGACTGGGATAAAGCAATACCTGCATTGGTGATGGCTCAAAATGGAATTTGGCAACAGGGATATCAACACTGTGCACCAAACTACTGTGAGCGGTATATTCATACTCTTCAACTATTTTAGATGATCGTGTCATCACCTCAGATTTCACAACTTGGAGATAATGTTCAACCTGCAAGTGCATGATATGGTTAACAAATGGATCAGAGATGAGTTAGATAATTCAAAAACATGCTTTATCCACTTCACAGGCTCAGAAAACATGTACAGAACCATGATAGCTATTTAGTATTTACTGAGAAATCTGGGGCTGCTGTTCCTTTTGGGTGGTAATAAGGATGAGACTGCCAAGGAATTTGTTTTTTTAATTCTTTATTTTTGGAAAAATGGACGGAGATTGCAGTGATATTATATTAGCGTTAACATCAAAGTTCTATTGCTAATTCTACTTTTATGTCGTACCAAGAATAACATTCTTCAGTTGCCAAAAAAGAATAGTGATCCTAACTAAATAGAGAATCACTTGACAAAGTAATCACTCATTTCTACAGCAGCAGGGTGAAGGAGACCCAATATGACAATATTCAAACTATAAAAATTGCAGTTAACGAAGAACTGCAGAAACAGAATAGACAATACCGGGGGGAAGAGAAAGAAAAAAATAATCTTGTTCAAGAATAGACAAAGTAATAGATGAGAGATGCTCACTGTCACATTTGCATCAGAGTCACTTGGATTGCTGATATATGACAAACCATTTAGCCTCTCATGGCTCAGACCAATATATGGCATTAGTCGCTTCAAGTCACTCATTACACCTGGAGTGATTCTTTTACCAAAAGAAAAATAGGAAATAACATGTGACATGTTCATCTGAGATGCATCAAAAGAATGGCTAGCAGAACGAGCTGATATTATAAGATTTCCAGGAACCTGCAAAATATACACCAATATAAGGATTATACACACAAATTTTTATTTCCAGATATCCCCTTAAAATAAGAAACAGATGAAATCTTATGACAGCATGAATATTAGCCGTCAGATTGTATGCATGTAGGACAAAAGGTGCCCTGATGAGCTTTCACCAAATGGGGTGCTCTCACCTTCTTTACACGTACAAAACCCTCAATTCTACATCCTCCTGATGAAGGTGCAGGTCTTTTAATTTCATCTTTTGTTACATTATCTGAGCTACCTAAAGCTTTTTGTGTCTGCACAGTAACAGATGCAACCAAATCCTCCATCGTCTGCAAGGTTTAAACTTTTTTAATGATATAAAGAAAGACATAACTTGAGTTCATGCACTAACATCATAGACAATTAGAATGGTTGTCGAAACAGCCAAGATACAGTACAATCTCCGCAGTTTCTGATATCCCAATTTTCTATATTAATAACATATAATAAAAAATATCATAAGCATTATCCGCACCTTGACTAGGCTTTCTGTATCTCGATCGCCATAGTACGCCTCATGATCATGGTGCCCATGATTATCTCTATAAGAATACCACAAGGAGTTAACAAAAGAATGGGGGTTCAAGTGCAAAGTAGCTGAATGCTTGTGGACAACAGACAGAAAATCTCAAATGAGAAACAATATATATCAGGTTTCCACTTAATAATAATAACTGTTTTTCCTGTGTAAGTTGGATTAAAACCAGACACTTTTAATGAAAACTGCTTTTTGGTTTTTCAATACAACCTTATTCTCCCAGACACTGTAATTGAGTATGGTGTTAACGATATGGTATGTTTGTCTTGGTGTGGTGTTTCATGTGAAAGTTAGAATGTAAGATCAGCATTGGTTGAATCTTATCCCCTGTTGGTTGTTTGTTGTATTTGGAATGAGAGAAACAGCAGGTCGACGTTATTTTTGGGTCGTCACTTTGCTGTTTCACTGGGCAGGCAGTAACACCTTCCTCGATATTGGTACTGAGTCTCGTCTGTATGGGTTGTACTTCACGTCTACTTTTTTAACTATTTAAGGTAAACTACATGATATTACCTTTCACTCGTTTCTGTATCAATTTATATCTCAGTGGAAAAGAGGACAGCTAAATAGGGGACACCTAAAGCTTTAATTTATTTTTACTAGGGATCCTGAAAGCGCACTAGCGCACTTCGAGCACCAAGAGGAAGATACTTAAGGTAAAAACCATCTCTGCCTAATAAGCATCTGATTAAAGTGTTCTGATAAAAACAAACAATTACTTACTTTACATCACTGCCTTTCCGGAAGATGCGAATAGATGGATACCCTTGAATGTGATTCCTGCAAATTAGAATTAATAGAATATTAACAAATAAATGGCTGGATGAAAGCAAGATATTAGATAGCATCACTAAATTAAAACTCCACGGTTACACTTTAGAACTTCAGGCTGATGTTAACAGTTATTACAGCAGAACACCTTCTAAAGTGAACTTTCAAACCTAGAAAATGAAACAGTACATGCCAAAACCTGATGTTATTGAGGTAAAAAAGAGTTGAATAGGCTTTTGGCAGGATTAGGCAGCAAGCATTGATCTACCTTAGATACACCAAAAATAAATAGAATAAGTATTCATAAAAGGTATCAATCATCAAGGAAAATATATTCAAATGGAGATACATATTAATCAGATTTTAAACACCTGGAAGGCAGGAACAATATCCACTGGTATGTATTCCAAGATACAGCATGCAGGATGCAGCATATGTGCATATTGTGCATCACTCATATAATCATATTCATAAGCACAATATGGAAATATTAAAGTCTCATTCCTGCTACATTTGGAGAGTCCAGAGAGACCCCTAGTTTTTAATGCAGATTATCTAGCTTTTATATAAATACCTTGTGTCTTAGCTTTTACTAGTTTTTAACAATATTTGTCTAGTTTTTCATGTTATATACTTCTGTTGTGCAGTTGTGTTGAACTGTCTAGTTTTTAGTATGTATTGCCTAGCTTTTACAACATATTTTCTAGTTTTGTAACTATATTGGGTAGGTTTTTAAATGATCTTGTATAGTTTTATTACTTGTACAAAAATTTACTCACTCAGTGTAACATATTTGTCTAGTTTTTACATTATATTGTCTAGTTTATAAAAGAAAAATTCTCTTGTTTTTACATGATATTTTACATTATTATTTAGTTTTTACTTGATCCGTTTTTAATGAATCCGGGTCAAAAGATCCGCGAAAAATAATTAAAGGTCAAGTTGAGAAAAAAGGTAAAATTATCTAGTTTTACTATTTGAAGGACACTTTCGAGACTCTCATACATGTAGAGATCTCTCACAGGACGGACTCATGGAAATACTCCTCGGCCTAGAAAAGGTATAATCTCTAGCCGTAGTCTGTACTCTGTATATAAACATTCGCACTATTACAAAACTTGCTCTGCTCCTTCAAGGTAATGACTTCAAACTTTACGTGTAAAAAGTTAAATTCCACAACTAAAAATTATAAACACAAGAAGCTGATTACTAGGAAGATCAGTTTCAACACAGACCACATGCAAGAGAATCCTGTCATGAACACAAATAAATATTTTCTGCTACAAGTTTGAGCTCACATTAAAATGCAAGCATCTGTGGAATAAAAGATACTACCATGTAATGACAGGACCAGATATAAGAGCTATATTTTATCAGTTACCAAAGGACAGTTCACATATATGGAAAAAGTACCTTCTGCACAACTCAGCCTCTTCAGTG
The DNA here is from genome assembly GCA_036897095.1 of Plantago elongata. Taxonomy (NCBI): domain Eukaryota; kingdom Viridiplantae; phylum Streptophyta; class Magnoliopsida; order Lamiales; family Plantaginaceae; genus Plantago; species Plantago elongata. The sequence goes on along the minus strand of JAYMSP010000925.1, from coordinate 6,472 downwards.
CAGTCAACCCTCCCCATTAGAATGCGTCCATCACTTTCCGGGTCATGCCTAAAATATATAGCTTGATTCTATTTAAGTAGTATTCTAAGTTCTAACACTGCTGACTCTATCTTAGCATGAAGAAAATGTGAGTAAATGACAACAGAGTTTACCTCTCTCTCATAATTGTGGCTGTTTTCTCCCATGAACCTTTCTGAAACAAAAGTTATAGAGATGGAATCACAAACCTTTAACATATATGTTTATTTGATTGCAGAACAAATTTCTCAAGCTACTGGTGGATGAGAACAAAAGGCCAACAGAAGTTCAGGAAAAAAATTGAAGGGAGGACTTAAGATTACCAGGAGATTGCTCCAGTAGCACCACGGGGCAAAGAAATTTACCACTAATATATCATGACTGGGAAGAAACATAAGTATTCAACATATCAGCAGTCCATAAATCACAATTGCAGTCCATACAGATGCAATTTACAATGAATAAAAGTGATGGACGTATATGACAGAAAATTAATCAAAATATACTTACTGGTGTGCAATTCTATCAAAATTGTGTGCATTGAGGGAAACAGAACCTTCTGCATACTCTTCATCATTTTCCTCATCATGCTTTACTGAATTCACTAATTGGCCCGACCGAAATTCAGGTCCAGTAGGATTCAAATTTTTATCTATTGAGTGCTTGCGAATAGTCTTGGTTATATTCAACCTATTCTGAGAAAATCCAGCTATAGTTAAGTAAATACTCTATATGAAGTACAAGGAAATAGTATATATATAGTTAGAACATGAAGAAAAGCCAAAAAAATATTACTGATACATCCAGTCATCTTTGACAGTGACACACAACCATGTAATTCAGCTACACATGGAAAGATACTTAAAGGAAATTAGATAATCTCAAGCTAAAGGTGGATCTCAAACCGTCAAAAACAAATATATGGACAGTAGCTAACCTACTACAGGAGCATATTTGCTCCATTGGGATACACAGTGGAAATAAAAACGATTACTGATAAAGACGGACACATTTAGGATCTTGCCATCCTAACCTCTCCGGAAGACCGGAACCTGTATTGCCACCTTATACATGTGGGCCTGTGGCATGAACCCATCCTTATAAGAATTTATTCTTTTGGATTCACGTAATGAGCACCATACTAGCAGAAATCCATGAAGTTCATGTGACACATTATATGTGTAACTGTAGCACCATAGACCAATTTGATAAAATAAAAACCTTCAAGGAATTTTTTTGAGAAATGTTTTCAGCCTCCACTTCAACCAAAAGATGTAAGAAATATTCAAGAGTATCTCTGCAGGGAAAGTGTGATGGCTCTCAAAAAAATATCTTAGTCAAAGTTAACATTACAGTTTGATTGATTAGGATCTATGCACCAACCTTTCAAGGCTCTAATAATCAGCTAAATATAATCCCATTGAAATCAAAGAATCGCTTCAGATGCTTCAAAGTTCAAACACTATTACTGTTCCTCAATATCGAGTTAAATACACCAGAATGAGAGATTTTGTTATAAGATTGTATATATGGATTATCTTAACCAACCATATTGAGACCCCCGTAAAAATAGATAACAGTGTTTCACTCTGATTCCTTGACATGTAAACCATCGGAGGTACATCTTAAATTCTTAAGTTCGAAAGGATTTTCACTTTCAAAATAATGCATCAGATCTTGACTATTCTTTTTATGGTTGTCTTGAAGTACAATTATTTCCTTGTAAAAGTACTATATAGAAATTCAATGAAGGAACTTACAGTTCCCAGGACATCACTGACATCAACAGATGCAAATTCACAGGACAATGCCGGAAAGCTGCAAGACAAAATTTAGAAATCACTGGTGCGTCCATGATGAAGGCAGTACAGTAAAGCAAGAAAGAAGACCTGATACTTCACTAACTGTGAATGTCATGAGATAGGTAAAAAAAAAACAGTCCCTCTACTTTTTACAAGCGATATAGATCTATGTATGGAAAACAATAAGATTTAACACTATTAGATCAATATGGCGGTCGATGAGAGCGTTAAGAAAATAATGTGTAACCAAAACAATGAACGTTATAATGCCATTTGAACATTATGGTGGTCAATGAGAGAGCATTAGGAAAAATATCTGCCAAAGTGCCATCTAATCTAAATACTTCTTCCCGCTCTATAAACGCAACAAATTTTCATTCATATTAGTAGCAATTTTACGACTATCCTCTGACAGTCTGTACGCTTTCAGACAAGGAAATTCTTGTAAGTAATAACAATTAGTTAAACCAAAAAATAATTGCAAAATTCAAGTCTACCTCATATTGAAAGAAATCCGTAAAAAGTCTCCATCAGAACTCTTGTCAACAATGACTGCCGTTGTGGTACTCACAGTCATATATTCATTCAGTTCCTGCATTTGACAGCATAATCACACTTCAGAGAGCAGTTTACATTTGGTATAGGTTAGATGAGTATAAACCGGTATTAATAACCAAAAAGAACTGACAGGCCTGTATCTTACCATTCCAAACAAAAATATCATAGACAAGGCTGCTATAATTGATAATCCAGCACCTGACAATGATGCCTCAGTCAAGTCTCTAGGAATTTTTCTGGATGAACAGAAGAACAAACAGGGGTTTATAAATCCAGTGAAATAATGGAATGAGGGACCATTATAGAAACTTGGTCACTATTCTTACCATGACACATTATGTGTAAACAATCAGTTTGGCCAAATGACACAAAATTTAAATCTCAGAAACACACTTGTACCAGTTCTGACAACGAAGCGCAACTCAGTTGGTAAGACGGCTTCACCTCCAACCAATGGGTCGGAGGTTCGAGTCACCCTTTAGCCGTTTCAAAAAAAAAAAAACTCTTGTACCAGTTCTGATACTTTTCCAGATTATTCTCTCTTTGACACAGCAAAGGTTGTGGGAAAATGCAGTAAATTTTGATTTTTCCAATGCCTCTTTTTATTTGAAGAAATGGTGAGACATTGAATATATTTGAGCTATTATATGAAATCCAACCCAAGTAGTCTAAAAGGGACTTCGATTATTCACAATAGATATTTTTAAATGATAAAATGAACAATTATCCTGGCTAAGGGGTTCGAAATCATGCACATTAATTTTGTTTGGATGGATCTATCCTCTCACACAGCCACAAAAACAAATGATGATATGAATACTCCAAACGGATAATATGACTTCAGGTGCTAAAGAAGGCTCAAAGTTTAGATGTCACAATGTCAGAATGGTGCACAACCTCAAACTGTCGAAGTAAAAACTAAACACACTCCCTACATATAGAGACCATGATACTATGAAAACCTGAAGCGATAAGAGTTTATTATATTTCAAGAAGAGCCATCGAAGGACTATGATTCCCTATGTTTCGTTTGCCAGAAACGCAGCATGAAGTGCACTTCGTGAAAGAGACAGCCTCAAATACCATTGAAACTATCAGTCAACAACATGGCATCTAAATAACGTCGTATCAAAGAAAAGTTAAACAACTTTATTGTCTAGAATAATGCAGCATATAATGAAAGTGAACCCAGTCGCCCCCTGCCTACGCTTCGTTTCTTTTACTGCATGTATTATTTTTCGTAACCCTCCAGCTTCCAAGCCTCTATGCTTCTTTTTATTTGGTTTTTTTTCCTTTTCTAGGATTCTTTTGAATCTTGCAATTCAAATATTATAACACCTCAATAAATAAACTTCATAAATATGCCAGCACTTGTATACATACAATTTTAACTTTGGTTGGCACCTTTTGGTTCCTTCTAGTTCTCTTACATACCTTTTTGGTCTTTTGTTCAACTTGTTTATTCCATTCACCTTATTTTACATAATCATGATAGTAAAAACACTACTACCCGTGACACGCGGTTACCAACATGTTATTCTTTTTTTTTTTTCAATTTTAAATTCATACTTCACTATAAAAATGTCACTACATCATTTTAATCATACGAAAATGTACTAATTTAAAATCTTAAAAATTAATAGTAATAGTACTTATATTATTAGTATATGTTGTACAATCATTAATTAATGTATGGTTTTATTTAGTCTAGAATTGAGGAAGTAGTGGAAAACTACTTATAGGAATAATAACTACTTTCAAGTATTTGATTAGTATTAGTAATAGATGATACCAACAAGTCCAGATGGACAAGCTCAAGCCATTCTCGATAGAACTATACATAAATAAAGAGTGAAACAATAATACACAAACAAATTGTTCATTTTTACAGTAATATTCCACAGTATTTTTTATATTGTCTCCACGTCCGATACTAATAGTACAAGTCATTTGATGATTTTTGCTAAAACCTTTATGCTAATACAAAATCATTTCCTTGATAGAAACATTGAGATACCCTAGATATCCAGTGACCTAACTTTCACGGGTGATTTAAATACCCAGACAGATCATTGATCTCTGAAATGTCAATACAGGATCTAAGCGTTGCCGTTTGCCCCTATCCCAAAATCACTAGTTCCTGCTTGATATTAAACCTACTCTCACGTGGCTGGCTCCCCGGTGTTGGCTCATTGGCAATAGAAATGATGTACTACTTATGTATAGTATTGATTAACATAGTTTATAAACTTCTCTTCACACCAGAGCACATTACATGTACATCTACATGAGGCTCTCAGCTGGAGTGATCAAATTTGCAACCAATCCAGTAACAACACCACCAAAAATAAAAAAACTATCTAGAGACTTAGTTTCAGTATCCAACCAATTCAGTGATCAATTCGAATCTCACAGATGAAAATGCAGCAACAAAAACAGGATAATGAGCAAATAAAACCAATCGAATTGTTGAGAGACATAATACAAGTCTACGAGAGAACAGTAGAATCTCGATCAGAAACAAAGTCGATCAGAGAATGAAATGAGGCTTTAGCTAACTGACCTGTAGAAATCCACAGATTTGATTTTAGTCGCCGAAACCATGGCCAATGAGTGGTTGATTTCAGATATTCGGGAATGAAAGATCGATTCGATAGATCTTCGGATTGGAAATGAAAGCGAATGGGCTACGAAATATACATTCGCTTTCGGCTCCTGTGCGTGGTGTACGGAAGCTGCAGGTCCAGCAGAGAGTAAGCGTTAATTATCTTAAATTTAACAGCTTAAATTATATTTATTCATACAATATTGATTCTTAGTTTCTTATATTATTCTTATAAACTCCAGCAGTACTGCAATGAATTGGATAATCTGTGTGGGAGATGCTGCAATTAATACCAAATGTGGTGGATAGTCAAAGGTAGGGGTTTAGGTGAGCCGATTTTTAGTCCAATCATCTGTTGTTCCTTTAGTTTTGAAATTTGATAGGGATCGATTTGTGATCAATCATATGCGGATTTGTAATCTATCATATACAAGATGTCGAAATTGATTTATTTAGTTATTGAAAAATTTGAGAACAGCTTAATTTATTTATAAGTTACGTCTTTAACTAGGTAGCTTATATACAATCAATACAATAATGGGTTCAAGTCAAGTTCAAACCTAATTTTTATTGTACATTCAAACGAATTTAACTCGTTGATACTTTGATTTATATTTATGTAATTACATATGGAATTATGAGTTCGACTAAAAATCGAACAAGATAAGCCAAGCTCAATCTTAATTACTGTGACTCGAGCTCCATAAATTAGTTCCATTTCGTCAACGATGATATAAAAACACTTATGTTAAAGGGCGTTGTAAGTGCATGTATTAGAGCGCGTCAAGACCCAAAATCAATAAGAAACTGGACCGACAACTGCTATGGTATAAACCACTAGTTATATGTGGACTGTGGTCAACCAACACAAAGGAGGTCCGACTTAATGGCTGGCCCGACAAAGTCATGGGATGGGTTACCCACACTAAAGTAAGGACTAGGCTTAAAGGACAAACAAAAGCGCGGACCCGTGGTCCGACTTCCCTTACCACTTATCCGGCCCCTATCACATGGGTATAAGGATGAAGAGCGCCATAAGTCCGAGGATACCACTCATGCGAAAAGATTAATCACACTCCTCTATATTAACGATAGTCTACCTTGGAAGTCTCACCTCAGACCTATACAGACCATCAATATAATTACAATCCGATCATAAGGCATGCATATTAATCTCCAATCCATATCGCCTTAATTCATGAGGTTACTCAAAGAGGAGTAAACACTAGGCTACCCATAGCCCATAGAGGCACATACAACGGTTATGGGTTAAGACAACTTAATGGCCCATTGGCCTATAAAAGTATGGGTGTACACTGACATCCTTCTACGAGTTACTACATTCTAAATGTAACTATAATGTATAGTAAGTACACATAACTAAGCATAAGTCATAGTATACACTCATTATCATTATACAAAGTAGACTAAATCGTCTGTCTTGATTATCTCCGGTTTGACATTAAGCGAATTAGGCTTACCATTCTAA
>JAYMSP010000924.1:0-38911 GCA_036897095.1 Plantago elongata | reverse complement strand
ATTTTAATCACTTAATTAACGAATAATTAAGAAGTAGTCTCATAGAAAACATACCCCACAAGGCATAGTTTACTAATTCTTTTCTTCATAAATTCCAACATGTTGGTGCAAATAACAGAGTATGTAACAAAGCAGTGGAAATAAACAGAACATCAACGCAAATAATTTTAGCAGGTATATAATATATACCTGCCGAAGCCTCTCGGTAAATATCCAATAAAATAAGCAATGGATGTACAAAAAGATTCAAGAGACCTTGAACCACAAAATACTAGTCAGAATAGAAAAACCCTATTCTCAATCTATCTATCTAGAAGACCTAGCTAGAAGATTTCAAAGACTAGTAAACGTGAAGAGTATCTATGCTATGACAATGAGTTCTTGCTTTTCACGAAGTCCTCTTCACAATGAGCTCGATCTTGTATATATAGGTGTTCAATCTTACCGGATCAAGCCCATGGATTTTATTGCTTATCATTAGCTTCAGGAGTCCACAAAATCTCAACTGCCAAGAGTCCTTTGCTTCTTGTTCACTCCAAGAACCAACTGATCTTGATATCTTGTTGAGATACGATTTCTTTAGTGTCTCTCTTGATATAAAAAGACTCATGCATGAAAAAAAAGACTAAAACACACTTGAAACTAGATAATTGTTAGTGAAGAATGGTAATTAAACAGTAGAGTCCATAATCCTGCAAAGTACAATATGTTGAACAAATGATGTTAGATTGACTGTTGGTGCAACAGTTCATGCAACATTCTACACTTTCAATCTCCCCCTTAATTTCTTTCTTCACAACACTCCTAGAAACACACACACAGAGACAAACAAACATAACTGAAGGAAGACAACAATAAGACCTAAGAAAGATTTTTGGATTTTCTTTTTGTTTTGTTTTTTTTTTTAAATAAGACACTACAAATACGATAGAGACAAACACAGACGCACAAGACAAAAGAAAGAAAGACAATAATAAAAAACACTTAGACAAACTTAGACAAAAGACACAGAAGTCTAGGACAGTGTCTCCAGGTCTAAACTATTCTCCCCCTTGTTGTGAGGAAAGGAGAGAAACCAAAGTTCTCCCCCTGGAGCAGAGGTATTATCTGAGCATCAATTTTCTCAATCTGTTGCATGATAAGGGAGACGAATCCTGATGCATACATGTACTTATTCACAACTAAAAATATCCGACAAATAGCATACCTCGGATAAAACACTTGTAGTGTCACTGAATTAGACAAGGAATTATGGATAACCAAGAAACCAAGTATCAAACAGTGCAAAAGAACACAAACTCTCTACAGATACCAATTCATAATGGATAGTCGAATTTAAAAACACTCCTGATATCATATTAGAGGTTAAGCAAAACTGCAAGAACCAGATCCACTGTGAGACAACAGTTACTACAACACCCATTCCCATAGTACTGACAGACACACCAAATAAGAACTCCCCCTAAATGCAGACTTTAGACTCCTTAAGGCATAATGCAAACTAGAATGATCAGTCAAACAAGTTAACTCAAATGCTAACTTAAACTGAAATCAAAATGAATGGGATCCAATCCCCATCTTAACCACTCAAAAAGTAAATTAAAACAAAACAACTTGGTTGAGGCCTCTATGCAGACAACCCAGAGGTTACTATGAGTCGGCGAACCATGTCAAATAATTGGAACGCGCATGAATCCTGTCCAAAGCTTTGGCTTATACGGAGTGAAGGCAGACACACGACTCATATCATAGAAATTGGGTGTATCTAATAGAACTGGGTGCATAATATAGGTGATTCAATGCAGGCTTAGAGAATCTTGTGGACTGCAACAGTACCAGTGCTACCCATAGCAAAGTCACAACAAAACATGGTCCCCATTGGACTCTTCTTGGTTGGCCTTCATTGGGCTCTTTATTTGGTCATCATTGGACTCTTTTAGTTGCTTCCAAAAATAGTGCAAGGGAGAGGGAAAAATCAAGCAAACAGGACATCCGAAATACTCAAGACAACAGAGAAAGAGAGACCGGAATTAGAACAATCCAGCAGCACTAATCTAGACACAAAGTAAATGCATGAAACAAAAAAGCAACAAATGACACACATCACAAACAAGAATACCACTTGATGTTATGATAACAGTGGCAGTGACAGTGCTCCTAGCATATGGCCAACTCAAGAGCTCTTCTTGGAGTGAAGGCTTCGTTGGTGTCTAGATGCTGGCTTCTATCAAGGCTTTTTAGCTCATGGTACCTAGTGTCTATATGCTTCATGTTTAGTTTCCTAATAATGCATTTGGCACTAAGAGTATCATATATATTTGACAATGTGTCACCTCGACAAATCATCACCACGTAGCACATTTTTGACCCAATCAAGATGAGTGACACAACTCCAAACTATCACACTCATCTCATCAGTGAATAATGCACAATTTTGTTTCTTGCTATACCATGAGACCAGATTTTTCCCTAAATAAGAGCATCCATCACTTATGGATTTTCGATAATCAGTGTCACCAGCACAGTCTGAATCACTAAACCAATGTGGTTAGTGTATGTTTCTCTAGTGTACCATAATCCTTGACTAGCAGTTCCATATATGTATTTGAGAATATGTTTAACCGCATATAAGTGAATTGCATTGGGATTCGATTGGTACCTTGCACACACGCAAATCGAGAACATAATGTATGGTCGACTAGCTGACATATACAGGAGACAACCTATCATTGACCTATACAGTGTTGGGTCAACAGTGGCAGACACAGTAGTGTCAATAGTGGTATCAACATCATGTTTCCTGAGTTTCACAGTGGTGAATATAGGTGAACTGCAGGTCTTAGAACCGTCCAGACCAAACCTTTTCACCAAGTTTTTGGCATACTTCTCTTGAGACATTAAGAGGCCAGGTTTTCCCTGCTTGATTTAAAGCCCTAGGAAGAAGTTGAGCTCACCAATCATGCCCATTTGAAACGTACTTGTCATGGATGCAACAAAAACATCTACTAAGGTAGAATTAGTAGACCCAAACACAATGTCATCGACATATATTTGGGCAACACAAATATCAGAACCTTGACGTAGAATAAACAATGTTCTATCAACCTCACCACGAGTAAATCCGAAAGATAAGAGAAACTCAGTCAACCTATCATACCAAGCTCAAGGAGCTTGTTTCAACCCATAAAGTGACTTTTTCAGTTTAAAAACATGGTTAGGGTGGTGTGGATCCTCAAACCCTTTGGGTTGTTGAACATAGACCTCTTTGTCTATGTAGCCATTAAAAAAATCTCCTTTGACATTTTTTGGTTCAACAAGAGATACAAAATAAGAGGAGTTTACATGACCTTCACTGTTGGTACAGAGACTTGACCTTACCATGTCCTTGTAGTTGATCCTTGGCTTGCTTCGAAGGTGCCTTCCTTCGGTGACATTCCCAATGACTTGGGAGGTGGGGTGGAACTTCTGAATCCTTGATGGAGGATATCTTTTGGCATTATGCAGTGCCTATGAAGTGTGTTCCTGGAAGGTGTCAGCCTCTACTACAAGATTGCTGTAGTGTCCTCATCATCAGAGGAGCTGGATTCCTCCGGTGTTGCTGCAATAGTGAGAGCAACAGTGGTAGTCACATATGCTTCAGGTGTATCTAGTTGCAGCTCCAGGTTTGGCTGTTCATGTGAGTTCACCATCTCAGTGTTGAGCATCTTTGTACCTGTATGAATTTGAGACTGAACAAAAGAAATATTGTCATCAAATTTGACATTGACTGAATCTTGAACAACCTTGGTGCGAGGGTTATAAACCCGGAATGCATGGTTGTTCTAAGAGTAGCCAACAAAGCTTCCATGTCCAATCATGTTGTCCAACTTCCCAAGATGCTCCCTGTCATTTAGCATGTAGCACACACAACCAAAAACATGAAAATATTGAAGGTTGGGTTTCTTTCCTTTTAGGAGTTCATAGGGAGTGGAAGTAGTACGGGGTTTCAAGTAAACGCGGTTAATGATATGACACACAATGTTCACAACCTCAGCTCGTAAACGATTAGATAAACACATAGAACTAAGCATAACTCTACTTTTCTCTTGAGCAACAAAGTTTTTCAAATTCTTCATGGAACCTGTCATATGGTTAGAGCAACCACTGTCAAAGTACCAAACTGTCTTATGATGAGCACTTAAAGCAGATAACACAACATTGCACTTTATATTCAGTTCAAACTGCTAATCATCAGGTCTAGGTATCGAAACTTTCTTACCTTTGTTCTTTTTCACCTTTTGTTCAGATGATGTTGCTATATCATCGGTTGCGACAGTGGTCGCAACATTGGCTGAATTTTCCATGTTTTTCAAAAGAAAGCAGTATTGTTTCTTGTGTCCAGGTTGTAGACAAAATTGACACACAAACGTTTTCTTAGGCTATTTTTCCTTTTCTTTCACAAACTTGGGTGAATTTTTCAAGAAAGCAAAATATTTTCCTTGATTAGGTGTAGAACAGAGAGTAGTAGAGTTTGAGAAACCAAGACCATTAGTACCTTCATTACCTTGATATATGGCACTATTCAGTGCAGCTATACATGCATTCCACTTAGCTAGGATTGTCTCGGCTTTCTCTAGCTTGGTGGTCAGTTCCTGGATCTCAACATCCTACTTAATCAACAAGACCTCTAACCGAACCAGTGAATTCATGAGTTCAACAATCTCCCTTTTCAGAGGTTTTACATATTTCTTCATCTCCTTGTATTTCTGCAAGATATATTCAGACATAGCCTGTAGTTCAAGGATTATTTGATCTCAGCCTAATTCTAGATCTGGAGAGGAACCTGTGTCTAACGTACGAGATTCATGCAAACAACGATGATTCATATTCAAATGGTCAGTGGCTTCATGCTCATCAGAGAAACAGTTCTCTGGATCATCGTACCCATGATATGTAACTGGTTCACATTAACTGTTCCTATCATTATCGCTGACACTGTGATTGTAACAATGACTCACACATTGTTTCTCTGAATTCTGACTAGTTATAATAATTGAAAGACACATAGCATGCTGATCGGAATCCTCAGAACTGTTAGATTCATCGTCTTCATTATTTGAAGTTTCATCATCACTCAGATTCTTAGTGAACTTCCTTTCAAGAACACTTGTATCACCTTCACAATGAATCTGTAAAGTTTCCCAAGCATCCTTGGATGTCATACAATTTTGAATGAGTGTACACATGTGGATATCAATGTAAGAGTGTATTGCATTGAAAGCTTTCTTATTGTAGGAAGATTCCTTCCTTTCATCATCCGTCCATTGACTTTCTGGTCTGATTAACACATCACCATTAGCATTAGGTGCTAATTGTGGTATCTTATAACCGTCCAACACAGATTTCCAAGCACATATATCAATTGATTTGATATGTGCTCTTAGTCTTGGTTTCTAATGGGAATAATTTGGACCATACAAAATGGGCAACCTATTCGGTCTGGATTAAATGGATCCATGTCAAGAAGTATAAAGTCCAACACACCAATCAGTTAGGTGGCTAGCTCTTGATGCCAATTGAAAGAATATAGGACCGTGACTTTTGTACAAATGTGTTGTTTTCACTAATGTTGGTACCAATGTTGGTGCAACAATGCGTGTAACAGAGTATGAAACAGAGCAGCGGAAATAAACTGAACATCAACACAAATAATCTTAGCAGGTATATAATATATACCTGCCGAAGCCTCTCGGTAAATATCCACTAAAATAAGTAATGGATGGACAAAAAGATTCAAGAGACTTTGAATCACAAAACACTAGTCAGAATAGAAAAACCCTATTCTCAATCTATCTAGAAGACATATCTAGAAGATTTCAAAGACTAGTAAACGTGAAGAGTATCTATGCTATAACACAGAGTTCTTGCTTTTCACGAAGTCCTCTTCAGAATGAACTCGATCTTGTATATATAGATGTTCAATCTGACCGGATCAAGCCTATGGGTTTTATTGATTATCCTTACCTTCAAGAGTCCACAAAATCTCAACTACCAAGAGTCATTTGCTACTTGTTAACTCCAAGAACCAACTGATCTTGATATCTTGTTGAGATACAATTTCTTTGGTGTCTCTCTTGATATAAGAAGACTCCTGCATGAAACAAAGACTAAAATACACGTGGAACTAGGTAAATGTTAGTGAAGAATGGTAATAAAACAATAGAGTCCATAATATGCAAAGTGCAACCTACTGAACATATGATGTTACATTGATTGTCGGTGCAACAGTTCATGCAACATTCTGCACTTTCAGCCGGCTCAATCTGCAGGAACAAAAACAATTGAAGGAGATGATAAGTACTCTCGATCAAGAGCAAGAAATAGTGCTTTGCAAAAACATGAATAAAAAAAATACGTCCCATACGATTGGCAAAACTAGTCATAAAAGGCTGATCAATAAGTCTAAAGAACAATATGTTCTTCCTGATTAGACCCAACTGAGCTCAAAACCGCAAACCTAACAGAGACAGCAAACTATAGCCTAACAATCATTCCCACAAATAATAAAGCCCAAGTTAAACAAACTGGCCAAACTCACGTGTCATTTTCCTCAGGCGAAACCTCTACATCTTCAACACCTAAACCAAAAATCATTCCACCAATCAAAATGACTGCCCCAATCATTACTTCTGCAGCTAAACCTGCAAAAGAAAAATCAAACACCACGCTCTCCCAATCACTAAACACCACAAGACGGCTACTATTTGTTTCTCAGTCCGATACTGAAGCTATCCGTCCAATGGACATCCATGTTGCTTCAAGACACTAAAAATATATAAGAGAAAAACTTCCCAGGACCTCTCACATTCTCCATACCTCCATTTCATCTTTTGCAAAACCAAAATACATCACACTCTATCAAACTCGATAACAATGGAAAACAGGCAGTCGTGGCTACTCTCTCCGGGAAGTCCATCTCCCCGTCGCTCATCATCTCCTTGTATGTCCCCCTCCTCCCCTCTCCCTCCAGCAACGGAGAGGATTGGCTCCTCATCGGAGCTACTCTCACACACACACACACACTCCAAGCCATTGCACAATCACAACACTCACCATCACTTCACCCAACCACCATTCCAGCGTCTCAGACTTCGGTGCCGGAGATAAACTCCCTACTCCGTTCAACCCAGCCCCTACATTTTGCAACCAGATCCCCACTCTCTCTAACTCCATCACTAAGACACAGGACCCGTCAGGTTCACTCACACACGGTAATTTCGTCGGACTGTATCTGACAAGTAATGCACACACACACACACACACGTCTTGTCCTCTGAGTCCACACATTTCTCTAAGTCAAATCTAGGCACTAGGGCTTCTCTCGTCTCGGTCATATTCTCTAAGCCAGTCATCGTCTCCACAACCGTTGCAAAATCTCCCGACCTTAGACTTACCACCAGCTCCTTTCGAGGGGAGAGTACTCCCATCTCTGAGAGTGGCACCTGCAAATCAGGAAACAAATCAGGAAGTGAGAAAATAATTTAATTACCCTTCCCCTCTTTCCGACGACAACATCTTCAATCTCCCATCTCCCGGGAATGGATGGAGATCGAATCAGAGTGGAATCCCCATACTAACGTTGAATTTGATGACCGATTGCCTGGCTACATCACTGGAATAGGAGGAGAGGCTGAACAAAAGCTGGGAGAGAGTGTCTCCGAACGAAATTGCTCTCCGTCCAAAGCACGAGGAACCGATAATTATACAAGTGGTGAAGATGGCAAAAATTGTGAGGCTACTGTATCGAGCCCCCCCGGCCAGACAACCTTCGGCTCCAACTCTCTTACACAGGTTAATTCTCCAACCACGAATAAACGAAGTTTTAGCTTAAATAACTCCAATTCACCTCTGAAACGTCAGAGGATGGATGATTTGGAGGGACAACAACAGTGAATAGGTTTCGGGGTTAGACAAATAATCCATGAAGTTCTTATTCTGGAACCTTAGAGGAGGAGTACGAGAAGAGTCCATGCAGGCAATCAAAGATTATATTAGTGAGTATAGACCCATGATGCTACTACTGATGGATACTAAGGCAAATGCTAAAACTATGGCGAAACATATAGCATTGTTATGTCAAATGGGCTACCCAAATGTGGAGGTTTACTCACCTCCGGCCGAGCATCTGCAGATGGGAGGCCATTGGATCCTGTGGAATGAAAATCACATCAAAGTGGAACTTAAACTGTAATGAAAGATTGGCGCATTTCACTCTTATATTCCCAGACAAAAATCACAGGGCTTCGGTTACTTCGGTCTACAATTATGCGTAGATCAACCGACAAGATGAGGTATGGCGTGATCTTATGCATATTAGTAATCTTTGTCCGGATCCTTGGTTAATAGGCGGGGATTTTAATTGCATCTTAAACCCTAGTGAAAAAGTTGGTGATTTTATTATTCCTAATTGGAATCGTATGCTTAAATTCCAAAACTGTTCGAATAAATGTGGTCTTAGTGACCTTGGTTATTGCGGACCTTCCTTTACGTGGTCTAATAGACAATATGCGGGGAGTTTCATTTGTTCTAGGCTTGATTGTGCTTGTAGTAATTTGGCATGGACTAGACTCTTTTCTAATTGCATAGTTAGGGATCTTGTGAATACCTCGTCGGACCATATGGCCCTTTTAGTTGATACTAATCCTCTTGCTAGGCCTCCTTCTAAATTTTTTAGATTCGAAAATATTTGGACTGAAAATGATAAGTTTAGAAGTAATTTTAAGATTTTTTGGAATTCAGAACTTATGCATAATAATTTTAGTTTCCATAATAGTCTTACTAATTTGTCTGCTACCATTCCTAATTGGAAGCTTTCTTCATTGAGTGACATTAATTTTGAAATTAAGAAGCTTAAAAAACAGCTTAACGGATGTTACTATGATTCTTCATCATTATCCGACTATTTTGGGACAAAATGAGACTAATATCAGAAAACATATTAATTGCTTAAATAAGCAAAAACCAATGTTTTGGTCACAACGCTCAAAAAATTACTGGATTAAATCTGGTGATGCGAATAGAAAGTTTTTTCATGCTTATGCATCCCATCAAAATAGAAACAACGTTATTCATGGAATTAAAAATGATGCTCATGATTAAATTCTTGATCATGATCAAATTGTGTTTGAATTTTATAACTTTTTCAAGAATCAATCACAAGCTCAAGATGTTATTTTGGATCCTTTCCAGAATATTCATACTTCTCGTGTTTTCTTGGAAGATAATATGACACTTATTTCTCAGGTGTCGGAAATTGAAATTTTTAACGCTATTAAGTTTATTGGGTATGACAAGGCTCCAGGACTGGATGGACTTAATAGCAAATCCTTTCTCTCACAATGGGACACTTTAAAACCTCAAATTTTCCATATGGTCAAAACTTTCTTTGAACCAGGACAAAATGATACTATTTAAGCCCTCATTCCGAAAAAATCTAATTTGATTAAACCAGCTGATTATAGACCCATTAGTCTATGTAATGTCAGTTATAAAATTCTCTCTAAGATTTTAGTCAATAGACTTAGACCTTTACTTCAAATCTTATATCTCCCTTTCAAAATGCTTTCTTTTCTGGAAGACAAATAACAGATAATGTCATGATTGCTCATGAGATGTTACATAGTATGAATAAAAATAGGGTGAAAAACCATTTTATGGCTTTAAAACTCGATATTGAAAAATCCTATGATAGGCTAGAATGGAAATTCATAGAGTTCACTTTAAATAAATTTGGTATTCATAATCATTTTATCAAACTTATTTTGTCTTGTATCTAATCTTGCTCTATGAAAGTTAAAGTTAACCAACAGCTTTCTCCTGTTTGGAAACCAACACAATTTATTAGGCAAGGAGACACTATTTCTCCTTATATTTTTATTCTCTGCCAGGAAATTTTAGTCCACCAAATTCTTGATAAAACAAAAAATAAAACTGGTTCTCCACTTCCACTGACTAGAACTAATTCTCAAATTCCAATACTATGCTTTGATGATGATTGCATGATATTTGGAAAAGCTGATGACCAAAACATGTATACTATCACTAAAACGTTGGAAGAATATGCTTTGGCCTCTCGACAAAATGTTTGTTGGCAAAAAAGCAGAATTACATTCTCGAATCATACACCAGTTAGAATCAAACAAAAAATCAAGGATTATTTGGGTGTTATCCCAAATAAAAGAATAGATAAATACCTTGGTCTCCCTTTCCTTATGGGAGCATAAAAGCGAGACCTTTTTGATCAAATAATTAATAGAACTATGAATAAGATTAACATTTGGTATACCAAATTTTTATCCTATGCAGGTAGACTTGTTTTAATCAAGGCAGTTACGTACTAATGCAGTACCAACTTATGCTATGTCAATTGCAAAAGTACCTTCTACTTGCCATGACCGACTCGAGTTTATTAGTCGAAATTTTCTTTGGAATGGTAAACAATCAGAAAAAACAAAGGCTAAAATTAAATGGAACACAATTTGTAAACCTATATCCTTAGGAGGACTTGAAATTCGGAATTTACATATTCTTAATAATGCTTTCTTATTAAAACATCTTTGGAAGCTTAGCTTTCAGACTGATTCACTTTGGTATCAAGTCTACAAGAATAAGTATTTTCCGAATGTCCATTTTCTTCAAGCTGAAATAAAATCCAACCATAGTTGGTTTTGGTGTAATATTATGAAACTTCGAGAAATTTTCAAAAAAAGGACTCCTTCATCAGATTGGTGATCTCTACCTTTTTCTGGAAAGATCATTAGATTCTAGGCGTAATCTTAAAAGATTACACGACTAATATAACTGATGCCAACGCTAAGGTTAAAGACTACATTTTGTGTAAAAATTGGGGTTTGAAAAAATTAAAATTACAAATTCCAGCTGAACTGGTTAACACTATTTTGGGAATACCTTTGCAAGATGATACCCTGGGGGAAACAATTGCTTGGCATCACTCAATTAATGAAAAATTCTCTGTTAAAAAAGCCTATACATTTATTCAAAAACTTGAAGATTATGATATTGGCCGCATTGGCGATGGGAAAATCTTTGGATCCTTCAAGTCCAACCCAGAATACATTTTTTCTACTGGATGGTTGCCCATGATAGCCCTTCCTATATCAGCTAGACTACGCAAGCAACAAATTCTTCTTGATGATAAGTGCTCCTTCTGTAAAAAAAGAATCTGAAACAATTCAACACTTATTTTTTCAATGTAGTGCTTAGGGGTGACCATTCGGATTAATCCGATCCGATCCGAACTTCGGATTAATCCGAAGTTTCGGATCAACTGAGGGTTGATCCATAATCCGATTTGAATGGTTCGGATCGAATTCGGATTAATCCGTCCCGGATCGAATTTTTTCGGATTAATTCGAACTTAATCCGAAAATAAAAAACTCCTTCTTCTTCTTCTCCTCAAAAATCACAAAAAACACTCATAATCAAAAATGGATTCCAATTCACAAAAACCCAAAACCCTCAAATTACTCTGTAGCTACGGCGGCTGGATACTCCCCCGCTACCCCGACGGCAAGCTCTATAACAATGGCTGCGATACCCGCATCCTCTCAGTCGATCGATCAATTTCCTTTTCCGGTTAGTCCACTTCCCAATCCACAATTCTCAATTAGATTCAGATGAATATGATTCATATCAACTTCTTCAGATGGGAGCGGGCCGAGCGGCTGAGACTTGAGAGAGGGACGAGACGCCGAGACCGAGACGGATAACGGGATGAGACGGTGAGACCTAGTCGACCGAGTGAAATGACCGAGACCGACTGACGGGAACGGGATGAAATGGTCTGAGACGGGATGACGGGAAGTTGGGAATGACATCGCCGCCTCGTCGATCGTCCGAGAGAGGAGAGACAGTGTGAGCCACGACCATCGATTGCCGACCGAAACCGATGATGGCGCTGAGTGAGGACTGAGGAGACTGAAATTTGGGAGAACGACCGAGTGAGGAGAAATGGAGAATGACTGAGACATCAGACATAGGGTTTGGTTGTTTGGGTTTACAAAGTCAAAGACACAAAGTTGCTACTAGACATTAAAAACGTTTTTGGCTTCTGGGGGTTTTTTTATTTCTTTAATTTATTTCGAATTAAATTCGGATTATCCGAAAATCCGACGAATTTAATCAGATCCGATTCGAAATCCGAAAAACTAAAAAATGGCAACTCGAAATCCGATCCGAATATAGCGGATCGGATTGGATTTGATCGGATTGTCGGATTTTTGGTTTTCGGATTTGTTGGTCACCCCCAGTAGTGCTTGGAAAAATATAACCCGTTGGACATTAACACCTGAAATGCAAAATTCCACTTTTGCAGAATTTATCTTCCAAAAAACTCGAAATTTAGGAAAACAAATTTAAATTATTCTAACTTGTTGGATGATTTGGAAACACCGAAATCACAAATAAAAGTTAAATGGAGACTTAAAGCTTCGGAAATTTTATTTCCAACTCATTAATATACTTAATGATCATAAGGCTCTCCTTAAAACAAACAAAGTTAGGGAGCTTACACCAAGATTATGCGAGTGGAAAAGCTCTACATTGTTCTATACTCTGAATATATTGATGGCTCTTGTTTACATAATACAAATTCTGGAGCCGGTGCAATCATTCGGGATACAAATGGAAATTTTGTAAAAGCAAGTGCCACCTTTCTTGGAAACATTGATCACATTAAATAGAGTATTTATAGTACATATTTATCTAAGCATAAAAAGAATGGAGAAAGTATCTATTTATCTAAGCATGCAATTGTTAGACGACCATCTCCTATAGTTAGGGCTGTTCATTTCATCCGTATTTGTAAATTCAGTCCGTTATCCGCGAAAACAGACGGATACGGATCGATCCGTTAAAAAATGGATCGGATCGCGAATGAGGTTTTCCTTCATCCGTTTTGAAAGGATAAAACGGATAAATCTTCCGGATATCCGTTTATCCGTTAGACCAGGGGTATTATTGTTATTTTACACTTTAACCCTAATTCTCTACTCCTAAGTATTAGAAGGTGCAGCCGTTTCTTCATTCCACCATTTGTCTTTCACTTCGTTTCGCCACCGTTTCTTCATTCCGCCACCGTCTTTCACTTCATTCCGCCGTCCCGTCTTCTTATCCGCCATTCTCTTCACACCGCCGCCCCGTCTTCTTCTCTGCCGTTTCTACTCGCGATTTGCTCCTCGCCGATTTGCTCCTCGCCGATT
Source organism: Plantago elongata (assembly GCA_036897095.1). Taxonomy (NCBI): domain Eukaryota; kingdom Viridiplantae; phylum Streptophyta; class Magnoliopsida; order Lamiales; family Plantaginaceae; genus Plantago; species Plantago elongata. Next base: position 25,652 of record JAYMSP010000924.1, on the reverse strand, counting down.
TCCTCGCGATTTGCTGTTGTTGCTCGCGATTTGCGGAGATCTAAAGGAGGCGTCGGTGGCGTCTCTCCGTCGGTGAATTGGAGCAGGCGTGGGAAGAAGATGATTTAGGGATTTTATTCTTTCTTCTTCTTCTTTCTTGCTCTCATTTTCTTTAAATTTACTGGATACGGATATTCAGCGGATTTATCGTTATCCGACGGATTTATTCGTATCCAATCCGCTCGGAATGAATTGGATAACGAATGGACTATTTTTCCATCTGTTTGACCGGATATCCGATCAAATGAATGCGGGTTGATCCGTATCCGTCCGTTGTACAGCCCTACTTATAGTTTATCTACTTGTGGAGTACCATGTGAACACCATTTGGTGAGGCGCACCTCACTCATTATATATACCTCTTTAGTGTTGACCTAGTGCTAAGTTTGGCATGTAGATGATCTCAATTCTCATGTAGTATACCTGAACTGGTGAACGCGATCTCCTCAAAACGGTATAATTTATGAAAATGAAACTCAATCATTTCAACTACCCAAGGACACAAGAATTAATTAAACACACTGCAAGTTGAATTTGTAGTACTATTAGAATTATTTATCCAATGTTAATTTAACTTCCTCTACATTAATTAATTGGACGCAGGTAGGTAGGTAAATCTTCACACATACATTAAAATAACATATAGCTAAGTATTAATAAAAGGGAGGGACTGCCTCTTGGCAGTTGCTAGAGCTAGAGCTACCTATCACGTACCTCCACATTCTCCTATCTTCAACGTGCACATTCCCACTATCGGTGTTAGACGAGTCCTGTCGAATTCATCTATCAAAAGGGGCGAATACATATCTTAGAAGGACGAAAGTAATATATGGGGCGGATATGTATCTTGGGAGGACGAAAGTATATATGGGGCGTATTTTTTAGCATTCGAGAAGGTAAAATACTAAATTTTTAAAAACATTATCTATATAAAGTTACTCTATCCGTCTCTAAATAAAAGTCCTATATACCATTTACAGTTGTCCCACTAACTACAAATGCCATATTTCTATTTTTGACAACACTATCAACTCATTTACATCCCATATGAATTTGTCCCTCAACATTTTACACTTCACATTAAATTTACTGTCTAAAATCAAATGAACATTTATTATGGGACGTAGGGAGTAAATGTTTACGGGGACGAGCGCCCCAGCCTACTCCCTGAATCCGCCCATGTCTATTAGATTAAATTTATGTATTTCCTTCATTTTTGGTTCATCTTCCTGCAAGATCATATACAAGTTTTAATAAAGTAGGAGAAGTGATAATAAAATAGGAGAGATGTGATAAAATAGGAGAAAAATGAATAATGTAGGTCAAGTAGTGATAAAGTATAAGATATATTGTATAAAGTAAGAGAAATATTTTTTATTTGAATGATGAAAAGATGAGTTTGAAACGGATAAAAATGGAATATGGGAGGAAAAGTCGGGACGGATGTAGTACTAATTTGAGCTACTTTTTGTTTTTGAAACGGCAAAATCTATTTTATTAAAATAACCAAGAGCATAAGAAATGCTCTCAAACAGACAATTACAAGAGAGATAAAGAGTACATCATCCAAACCAACATAGCGTACTAGCCTACACCCAAAAAATCCAAAACAAATACATAAACATGTCATTACAAACATATCTCAGAAATTTCCATCACCAAGTGCTAAGCTAACTGCTTTTCAATCTGCTTGCTCCTCGCCAAAATTATAAGCACGACCAACACCAATTCACAACCTTTCAAACATTTACAAACTAGGGTAAAACCCACCATCAAATCAAAGGCACATCCCGGTAGTGTCTATTTTACCGATGTCCACACTTTGGTGCGTGCTGGTTTGGCGTACACATCCATCAACCCTCATGACACTTAAGCCATTTTTTGAATAGTATCTGGACATGCCCAACATGACAACGGTGGTGCCGAGACTTGGCAAGCACCATAGAACCACTCCGGGCCCATTCTTAATCACACCCCTACACCCTATACCATATTCAGGTCACTTGGCAAGGAATTTAAGGCATGACCGAGGGACCCTCAAGATATTGAAAACTAGATCACAATGGTAGCTACTTGAGTTGGTCATCCCAGGACTACTCAGAGCATACAAGATACTCCTCTCACCAGGACTAAGTCATGGGACTCCTCAAAGCACCAAGATACTTCTCTCACCGTGGCGAAAGGGTACAAAAGAAAAAAAAAATCTCAAGAGATATTTAAAACTAGACCACATTGGTCTAGCTCCTCGGGTTAAAACTAGGATATCCATGCCCGTACAAGCACCATATTCCAAGTCCCTTACCATGATAAAATTTCACATTTCCTAAAAAAGAATTATTGTCCCCACCAAAAACCATTATAGTCCACCATGCCAAACTTGTGTAACACAAAGATCCTAATAGTTTCTCCATGTAGTGCCAAAACCGTGGGCCCCAATACTTCCGTCATCATCCCATATTAATTATCCATCACCAAATAAAATCCCTCCCTTCAGAATTACACTTAGACTGACAACATCTCTCCAGCATCCTATATGAGCACATCCTTTTACCTGTACAAAGATCAAAAACATAAAGCAGGCTCCAAAAACCAAGGTCAAATAAATGATGATCCTCAAGTTTTCCTTTGCCTTTAATCCAAGTCCAACAAGTCACTTTCACCTTATCCACTAGATTCCGAGGACTTTCTTTACATTCATTATAAATTCCATTATTTCTTCTAATCCAAATCAACCACACACAAACTTGCCAAATGAGAATCCAAATTTCTTTATCACCACGACATCTAACTCTTATATGATTATCCAAAAATTCCTCAATATTTGCCCCTTTCACCCTATTGCACCCAAACCAATCATAGATTAAATCCCAAGCTTTATTCACAAAATCACATTCACAAAATAAATGATTTAAAGTTTCAACAACCTCAACCTTGTCACACAAATTGCACCTAAGATTTTCTACACTAAGAAACACCCCTTTTTTCTTCAAATTGTCCTTTGTAGCTATCCGATTTTGCAATAATTTCCATACAAATGCACTTACTTTAGATGGTATCAATTTATTCCACACAACACCCACCCATTTTCTCATTGGATTTACTTCAACCTTTTTACACAAAATTTCATACCCATTCTTTGTTGAATACACCCCCTCATTCGACCCAAGCCAAACCCACTTATCTATTTCTCCATTTGACAAGTTCATTGTTTTTAATTTCATGTTCAATTCCTCTAAGCACCAACTTTTCTTTATCCAAAAGTTCTCTAGACCAACACCAATTGAACACAAGATTATTATCACAATAATTAACTACATCACTCAATTTAGAATCCACCCTTGTTTATAATCTAAAGAGCCGCGGGAACAATACTTTTAGCTTACCCGCATCGGACCACAACATTCATTCCAAAAAAGTGTTTTTTCCCCATTACCAATTCTTTTTTTACAAAATTTCCCAAACCATTCCGATGTACCAACCGTATTAATCAAGTCTCTCCACCATTCCGACCACAAAAATTTATTGACTCCCCCATTCTTTTTTTCCTCGACACATTTCCAAAAGTCCCCATACTTAGATTCAATTATTTTAATCCAAAGTTCATTCCCACCCTTAATAATTTTTCACACCCGTTTTCAAAAGTAATGCCTCATTTAAATACCTCAAATCTTTAATTCCAAGACCTCCATCTTTTTTTGCTATACAAACTGTTTCCCATTTTACCCAAGCAATTTTTCTTATCCCCACCACCACCCCATAAAAAGTTCCTTTGAAGGCAAACAAGTTCATCAATAATTCCTTTTGGGGCCTTAAAGAAAGAAAAGTAGTAACAAGGCAACACATTCAACACCGCCTTAGTCATTACAATTCTTCCCCCAAGAGACAAGTTTTTGTTTTTCCATGCACCTAATCTTTTCTCAAAATTTTCTCTAACAATATCCCTAGCTTTCCCTCCCACGGGTAGACCCAAATATTTAAAGGGACAAGACCCAACACCACAATTCAAAAGGTTTGCATAATCCTCCAATTTCTCACTATCACACTCAAAACCCATCAAACTACTTTAACCAAAATTTATTTTAAGCCCGGAAACAAGTTCAAAAATTCTCAAAACACTTTTAGTTACTTTGAAATTTTCATCACATAACTCCTCCATTATTAGTGAATCATCCGCAAATTTTAAAAGAAAAAAAGGTAAATTTCCCCCCCCCCCCCAACCAAAATTGGTTTAAAACTCCCAGATTGACATACTTTATTCATCACTCTACTAAGACTTTCCGCCACTACCAAGTACAAAAAAAGGGAAAGAGGGTCCCCTTGCCTCAACCTCCTAGACGTATTAAATTCTTTTGTTGGACTCTCATTTATCAAAACGGAACTAGTTACCCCTGACATACACTCTTTCATCCATTCAATCCAAAATTAACCAAAATCAAGTGTTTCAAGCATATCAAACAAAAATTCCCATTTTACCGAGCCATAGGCTTTTTCAAAATCAATTTTCAACATAAAAATTCACTTCTTTTTCCTTTTAGCCTCATCGATAATTTCATTTGCTATTAGCACCCCATCCAAAATATTTCTTTCCCCTATAAAAGTGGATTGATTTTCCGCAATTACAATTTCAAGACACTTTCCTAATCTATTAGCCAAAACCTTAGACAAAATTTTATACACACTATTTACCACGGAAATTGGTCTATATTCACTTATATTCACCAAACACTTAACCTTAGGCACAAGAGAAATAAAAGTAGTATTCATGCCTTTGCAAATTCGCCATTCTTCTTAATCACCTTCCAACAAGTCCTAAAAAATTGGCTACCAAAGTCATCCGGTCCCGGGCTTTTTTCCAAACCACAATCCCAAAATGCCTCCCTTATTTCTTCCTCATTAAAAATTCTTACCAATTCCATCCTATTATTCTCATCAATTCTATTGCCCTCAATCTCTTTCAATTTAAAATTTCCCACATCTCGCTCCTCAAAATGATTTTTAAAAAATATCCGAACACCCTCTTTTACCTCATTCACAACCTCAAACCTCCACCAATTGTATTGTTCCGTTCTTTGAGCTTTATTTTTACCTTCTTCAATTTTTCCTTCTTTACATAGCCTCCCCATCCTCTAATCTCATCATCCTTCCAAAGCTCTTTTACTAAGTTCAAAAATTCCTTCTCTTTAAACCAACTATTTATGAAGCAGAACTGCTTTGGCCTCCAAACTTGTCCATCTTCTTTCAACATATTACTACATGATTCGAAAATTTTCGTTTCAATCCTATTTGACTTAACTCCGATCATTTCTCAATCCATTTTTCGAACACAAGAAATCTATCCAATCTACTACAACTACTCCCATTGTCTCGATACCATGTAAATTTTCTTCGAGACAAAGGTAGATCAATCAAACACGTCTTTGTAATAAAATAATTGAAAGCTTTCATCCTTCGCTTTTCTCATTTATTTCGACGACCTCTTCTTTCCTCTAAGTTCTGTGTTGCGTTAAAATCCCCGCAAATACACCATCTTCCATCCATATTCTTCTTAATTCTTTCCTTAATAATACCCCATAGTTCCTCTCTTTTGACATCAACACAAGGTGCATAACATTTAATATCTCCACCACCTCTCCTTGACATTTTCCTTTAATTCCAAGAACTCCATCTTCTCCCCAAAATTCCAATTTCTCAAAGATTTTCTTGTTCCATGTACACATTTGGCCTCCGGACAATCCATTAGCACCCTCATATACCCAATATATATCTTCACTTCCCCATAAAGTTTCCACGAATCTTCTAACTATACTATCTTTTTTAGTTTCTTGCAAACAAACAAAGTTAATATTCTCCTTCATAATTATCTCATTTACTTCCTTTCGTTTCTACGCTCCCGCTAAACTTCTAACATTAAACCTCATTATCTTCATGGGATAACCTTGCATTTTCCACCACCTTCTGCTTTTTCCTTTTGCACTTTTGCTAACCTATCTCTTTCTTCCCATTCTTTAAAAATCATCCAAGCCTTGTCACTGTCATTTCCATCCAAGAGCCCCATTTCCACTCCCATTAGCATGTTTTGTTTTGCCTCCTCATGACTACTTCTTCTTTCCACTTGTTTATTGCACAACATAATTTGGTTATCTGAAATTTCAACTCTTCCATCAAGCAATATGGCTTTTTTCTTTGGTTTTCTCCCTCGTTTTGCGTTAAATTTACCTCTTACTACACCACCATTAGCCACTCCAGTCCCCTTCTCTCCACTTTGCATCCCTTGAACAAATTTAGTCCATTTCGCAACCCTTTCCTTTTGAGTCTCCACATGTTTTCGCCTTTTCAATGCTTTCATGCTCTTCCTTTTTCGACTTTCTTCACCATTTATCAACGGACCAAAGCAGAATGGGTCTGAATCCTCAGCCCGAGTTACATTATTTTCCTCATTCGATTGCATACTTCCAGTTTCTTCAGATATCCTCTCATTCTCATCCTCTTACCTTCTGCCACTTCCATCCGATGGCGCTCTAGTTCCAAACATCCCTGGTTAATTTCCTTTCCCCAACTTGTGCATTAATAGACCGAGACAGGTCCCTTTCCGCCTCTGTTCTTTCATCTGTTCTTACATCACTTTCCGCAGGTTGACTATTCAGAGACGTCCCATGCTTTCTGTTGAACTCACAATCTTCTCCATTCCTTGCAATATCTTGTAATGGTGTTTCAGGAACGTTTTCCCATTCCCTACTATCCTCCTTTTTCAGGACAACTCATCATCACTCCATACTTCTAAGTCATCATCTTCGTCTACAAAGTCCTCCGATGAGTTTCCAGAAAAAATGTCTTCTTTTGATTTGTCAGTATTCTTCCGTTTTCCCCCAAAAGCTTTTTCCCCCACCACATTTCTCTCATCCGAGACCCAGTATCCATTCCATCAACTATATGTATCGAGTAGAAATCACCTGCTATTAGAATTGAAGTTTCCCGTCTAATCAGTGCAAACGTGGGAGTTTCCACAAATATTCTCCCTTTTCTCAAATCCTTTCTTTGAACTATATTTGTATGAACCTCAATTGTTCGACCTACCCTGCTACCGATACTTTTGAAGACTTTTTCGTTCCATCCATGTAAGGGGACGCGTATATATCCAGCCATACTTTTCGCTTTCTGTTTATGTCATTTTTTTCCCATAGCCTTATCCCATAAAACCATTTCTCTGTCCATTCAACCTCTTCATCCAGTAAGCTTTCCCTAGCCTCCTCATTTTCTTGTTCAGCTATCCATAATTCTTCCAAGAGTCGTGCTAATTTGAAATCATTGTGTCCGTTTCCTTCAAGTAGGTTGTTAAGTTCATGCTCCTTTAACTGTTCTTATATCTCCAGTACCAGACAATTCAACACCTAGTTTTCAGATCCTTCTACTGCACCCTTCCGATTCTGATTTTGATCGCCTTCAGCATTCTGTTTTGCCTTCTCTGCAGGCTCAGTATTTACCTTTACTGACTTTGTTGTTATTCCTCGACCATCCCCTTTACCTGATTTTGGAATCCAATTCTGTACAACTTTTCTATTTGGTACTTGTACATTAGTAAATCATGTCATATAATTCCCTTTCCCTCCATTCTCCATGTAAGTAGGATTTCCGACTCTTGCAGGTTTACTCCTATGACACCCATTCGGTTTCTGCCAATTTCCCTTTGTCGTCTCAGTTTCATCATGCTTGTTAAACCTAGCCATATTTTCAAGCAACTTGTGTGTTCCGATCCATACTTCTTTTGCCCTACAAACCAAATCCTCCACATCTCTCACTTTTTTGAATAAAACAAAAGCAAAACCTTCTTCAGGATCATTACATCGATTACTTCACCCACTTGTCGCTGCAGTATATCCTTCAATGGATCTTCCGTCCAGTCTTCTGGGAAATTAGTCACATACATGTTGATGAAGCAGCTATTCAATTTTTTCACCCGAATTCTCTCCTCCCTGTTCCATGCCTTCGGCCGACGGCCTATGACAACCGTCCATCCCTCATCGACCTGAGCATGACTACATCCGATCCGCCTCCCTTGATTAGTATGACCGCCCGAAAAACCTTTCGAATTCCGTTCAAACGGCTCTTTTCCATTAACCCCTCTCTCTTTCATATTTTTTACAGAATGTATTTTGTTGAATACTTAATTACATTTATATAAAAAACAAGTTAAACTAGTCAATGTGATATGTAATGTGGCAGGGGTGCATGCTGCATTTGACGTTACGTACGTAGTTTCTGCAACCTATAACAACGCCACGCCTAAATAATATGCATGTGCTCATCTAACTTAAAGTGACCTGAGTTCATTTCAATATTGCAAAAATCAAAATATAATTATTAATATTAAATAAATGTATAATAGATTCTTTATGTGTTTAACTAATTAACGTAGTGAATACTTTACTTGAGCTTCTAGAAGACCGGGCAAAATTTGGTAAAAGTCAAATATGACACTCCATTTCATATGATCAACTGGATATCAATTTTAAAAATGTACAACTAATTAGAATAATTTAGAAAATGTGAGATTGATTTACGAACATAATTTTTAAGGTAAATATGAGAAGAGAGATTGGAGAAAATAAAAAGTTCGAGATTGCAATGGGTGAATATAATATCACATGAATAAATATAATTTGGACCTAACTTGTTTGTAGTATGCTGTCATTGTGTAGAAGAAATGAGGTATAGTAGTATTATCATTATCGGAGTGAAAGTGACTACCGAACTCATTCGCGTTGGTTTCTGTCTGGACGAAAGTTGGTAATGTAAAAAAGGTTGAACAAACAAAATTTATATCAATATTGTGTCTTTGTATATTTGAAGAGAAGAATTATGTTGTTTTTAGTACGAATTTATCATTTAGTGGGTGAAATTTTATTCTTTTGCATTTCATCTGTTCACTTATAAGTGAAAGAGATAAGGGTATATATGTAGACCACCACTCTCTTATGATTTGAGGACTTTTGGGAGAATTTAAAAATAAATTCGTGCGGATTCTAGTCCAAAGTGAATAATACCGTATCGAATAATGGGCCAGTCATATATTAGTATCAATTCGTTACATCCTCCATTTCAAATAACATCATCAATTATAAAAGGCGGTTGTGTTAGTGGAGTTAAAATGTCCATATGTCCACACTCTTTGAGTATGCAGCACATCGGGATGATCCGACATCGAATCAATCATTCCAATTATTTAAGAATTAAGATGGTGGAAATACTATATTATGCAAATTAAAAAATTACTAAGATGAATATATTTGGTACTAAATGTTTTGCTTAAATATAAAATAGAAATATGCAAATTTATTGTCATTCACAAAGTCTTACATCTAATAGTGAGAAATATAAGAGACATGTAGATATTTTTTAAATGTATATATATAATATTATAAATAACATAAGTAACATTTGATGCATTGACATTTTATATAATTTAAATTTAATTACTCATCGCCACATGCAACTAATTCAATCGAACACTATCTTTTCACAAAACTAGCACTCAAGAAATTTAAGCTATGTTCTCTAAAATCGTTTCGGATACAACCGTTACATTCCAAAATCACTATCACTCACGCGTCTGGCCATTAACCTCATTTGCATTTTAATTTTTGATTTTCTCACTCTCTCATTTCTATTTGATTTTGATTCGAAAGGAATAAAAAGAAAAAAAATAACAAATTGAAGTTACTAACTAGATTTTTTAATAGGAAGATGGAATGAATTTTACAACCATTTCTCTTCTTCTTGTCATACATCAAGTTGAAATTCATTTTGAACTAACGAGAACCCCATCGAATCACTAACTATTTCATTCACCAAAATCAATTTAGTTCAGTTCAGCTCTACTTAGTCATAATTTATACCTTACTTCAGTTTAATTTCATTATGTTCTGTAAATTTTAGTTGAATAAAACAGAGCCTCATTCACGATTATTTGGTACAAATTATAAGACCAAACAACTGAACTAGTTAGGCTATGTTCACTTCAGCTGAATTTACTGAACTGAATGGAACTGAACTGAACTGAAGTGAGGTATACACTACAAAAATCTGACCGTACATCGACGAATCCATTCGTAGCTGTACGACCAATAATTCGTAGCTGGGACCTCAACGACGGACCCAGCCATGAATAAATGGTCGTAGTTGCTCTTTCCGCCCCTAGACCAGTCAGCTACAAATATTATACGTAGCTAAACCGCAGCGACGAACCGGCTACGGGCTTTGCGATGAATAGAACCGTTCACTGGTTCATCTCTAATACGGATTTAGCTACGAATTATTATTTGTAGCTAAGTCCGTCACAAGAATTAAGGGCGGCGCTCCAAATGTCCTTAATCCATTTTTAGCTACGAATAACTATTCTTAGCTATTTTTTTAAATTTTCAGTATTTCCTATTTTCGTCACATGTTATTCACACTATACAAAAGTCGATAATAATTAAATCGAAACACAGAATGTTGACCAATTAATAAAAGAGATTCGTCATTTAAAAAGTCTCCAAATGTATCAATAAACATATGTACGATAATAAAACACAAGAACTTAATAATCCGTACACTAAATTAAACACAAGTACCTAATAATCCGTACAGTAAATAAAACACAAGTAACTAATCCATGATATGATCAGGAGACGATGGAGGTGTTTCAGATCCAACTCGATTTTTCAAAGAGTCCAACTCAGTCTGTAGATGAGCCTGGTTCTCCAGCAACATCTGAATCTGTCTATCATGAGTAGTCATCATCCGCTCCACCTGGCTCCGTAAACACGTGACCCTCCCTGAGACACTGAGTAGCTACCAGGCTCCATCGAATTGGCTAGACTACCAACTCCATAGACTCGATCCATGTTGTCCAATGGATTGACCTCAAAGAAGATTTTATTTTGTTCCTCAATGGTGAGGTCCCGACCATCGATCCTCCTGTGCACCTCACTCTACAACGAAAGTGCATATAGTACATGAATACAATCTCTTAAAATACACAAGTAGTAATTAATGTGGACTTTAACCAAATTAATTATGAAAACATACCGCAATGTTCTCAGCTTTTGTGTCTACCCAGACACCATCCTTCCCTAGCTTTGCCTTCTTGAAGTAGTCGTATGCAGGTCCAGGGCCTTCAGCTGATTGAGCCTATATAACAAGCATTTATACAAGAAACAAAATAGTAAGTTGTTAGCTTCGGAATAAAAAATAACAACGGAGGATTTATCTTATACGATGTCAGATATATATGAATGGAATGAAATCACAGAACCCAGTACCAATCACTAACCTGGATCGTGTAAGCTGTGATAACAGCCTGGATCCCTAAATAGTGTATGGATGTGCCAACACCACTAGTCAATTGAGACAATCGATTTTTCTGATTCTTCCACGATGTATCCACTACAATTGGGTCATTCCAGTAAGCCGCCCACAGTGAAAGGGCTTCATCCCCAATCCAAACAGCCTTTTTTTTATGAGTCTCCCACAACTTCTTCCCAGCATGTATCATGTTCATGTACTAGTTAGACCCTACGACCTCGAATGTTTCTCATATTTGGGGAAGCAGAGTATTCTAGATGTAGAAGTCTTTCTACAACATTCCCCACAACAAAAAGATGACAACTCTACGTAAGCTAAATGGAAGAGAAAGTCGTAGAACAAAATCGAAATAGCACATTTGTAAGAACAACATATCACCCAAGCATAGTGGCTAACATACCACTCATATTCTGATAAAATTTACTAACACAATGGTGACTAACATATCACCCATGTATAGTGACTAACATATCACTCACATATAGTGGCCAACATACCACTCATATTGTTCTAAATTTACTAACACAATGGTGACTAACATATCACCCAAGTATAGTAGCTAACATACCACTCATATTGTCTTAAATTTTACTAACTAACATATCACCCAAATATAGTGGCTAACATACCACTCATATTGTCTTAAAATTTACTAACACAATGGTGACTAACATATCACCCAAGTATAGTGGCTAACATACCACTCACATATAGCTAGTGGCTAACATATCAAACAAATCGATATAAATTAAAGACACAAGTAACAACTGAAGAATTGTAATGTTTTAAGCTTACCCTCTACTCATCCAAATAATAACCCTTCACATGATCTGGGAGAAGTGACCACTTCTCCCTGCCCCGCCCAGATAACTCCATCCTCGATCTGAAGGCCTCAGTGAGCTTCTCGTGCGCATTAGCAGGCCAAAATTTGTTACAAACGAGTGAGATAAGAAACAATAATCCATTAGTATGTGCATGTATATACAAGTGCATAAATAGTAATGGGAAATATGTAGTACTTACTGATCTCGGCCGTTGGGGAACAGAACCGGCTTGCCCTTCCACTCGGCACCCACCTGTAGGGTGGTATAGGGACAATCATTTGGGGGTAAATTACTCCAAGGACCAGACTGTGGGTGTCGAGCACCATGGGATGTCTGACCCAAGCTGGAGTCAGGTGGAGTCTCCGAAATATGGGTCTGACTACTCGACTCCCCGCTCATCAAAGGGAGACTCAAAAACGTGAGAATCACTGAGTGGTGTACCAGAACCACTGAGTGGTATAAAAGAACCACTCGCGCCATGAGAAGCGGGAGGACGGTATGTAGGCCTCCTCGTGGCATCTGCAAATAAATTCGAGAAATGCATATCATGTATTAGTAAATTATCGTGAATTCACCAACAAAAAAATATACAAATTTGACATGTAATGAATCACATACATATTGGATTCTCATCAACTAACAGAATGTAAACATTAACACACACATACCATCGGCGTCATCTCCTGTTGTAAGATCTACATATACGTTTTTGTTCAGATCTATGTAATCTTCTCTAGCTTGGACGGATTTTCTAGTTGTTTCATCAACGTCCTCTTGTTGGAATGAGTTGGTGATTGAGTCATCTTTCTGAATGTATTCAATTCTGGAGGGAGCACGGATATGTATCGCAGCCAACCAGTCAGCCTTGTCGCGTTTCATGCTTGGATATTCAATGAATATCACATGACGTTCTTGGGTAGCCAAGATAAACCGTTTGTACTTTCTATAATTCCTCCTATGATTAATGTCAACCATCTCATACTGCTCGTTCCTCCTTGTACCAGTACTAGGAGTAGGATCATACCAATTAACATCGAACATATATGTTCTTTTCAAAGGCAAACCAGGATATTTAAGACGCACAACTCGTTTCAACCTCCCATAGTAATCAAACATATAACACATATCTTTCCACTAACACACACCCCAGAATTCATCGTAGCCTTGTTCGAGTCAGAGTCAATCATGTGGAACCTCAGGCCATTAACAATGTACAAGGTGAATGTAGAAAATTGTCTGTTTTGTTCCTCTCCTAGAGCTTTTATGTAATCAAATTTGACATTGTTAACAGAATCTCGAACATATGTCTTGAACCAAGGAGATAATTGTAGAGGCAACGCCTCATCAAGCTAGTTTTCGATCTCATCATCTGCTAGTATTGGATTATTCTCAAGAGGACGCTCTTTGCACTCTTTGTGGAAATCAAGCATTAGTTATTTATTACTTATAAGTTTAAATTTATGTCTCATTAAAGAAAAACCATCTTACCCAGCAAATATCTCCATTTATTTGTCAACTTCAATACAATTTGAGAGGACATAGTACTAGGCTGCCTTCATTTCTGTTGATCCAGATACGGCAAAGGAAGAGACTAGGGGGGGGGGGGGGATGAATAGTCTTTTCAAACTTTTGTCGATAAACACGATTTCTTAGATACTTGTAGGTACCTAATACTTATAATCAGCGAGTGTAGGTCTTTATGCGATAGATAAATGAGTTTGTGCTTAAGAGTAAATGTGTGTGTGTGTGTGTGTGTGTTGTTGTTGTTGTTGTTGAAATGTAAATACATAAAGTAAATGACACAACAAGTATAGTGGTATCTAAAGGTGTCATAATCCTCCAACTAATCCACTCGGCCTTCAAAGACCTAGAATCCACTAGAACAAATAATTGAATTCTCCTTACAATTAATCCTATTATAAGATTCCTTTAACAAATGGTTCCCAACCTTGTTCCCCAGCTCCTAGAGCCAAGTACTTCATGTACTCAAGATAACCTTGGAGTTATTCCTTGATTTCCCAAATCAAGTACTTCTTATACTCCACGCGATGATGGTGTAGGTTATATGTTGATTGTCAGGTAAGCTTCTCTTCTAACTTTTCAGCTATGTTTCCAGAGAGCTTGAAGAGATTACACTACTTGATATACTTTTCAAGTATATGGTAGGTTCTCCTTGACTGACCCATGTTTTTGAGATTTGTTCAAGAGAATGAATCTTAGATAGTTATCCAATAATTCAACTCTTTCACAAATTACACTACTTGTTGAAGGATCATGACACTTAGAACTACTGGTGAATTCTCGAGCTTGTTAGTCGAAATAGATAGCTTGGAGAATTGTAGTAAGAATGCTCGAGAGAATACTTGCTTGATAGTTTATATGATCGTAGTTCGTGTGTGTATTTCTCAGCTTCTAAGTGGTGATATTTATAGATGAATTTGATAGTCTTTTGAATAGTACCCGTTGGACATATTTCAAATTCAATCTGTTCATATCTTGAAATTAGTACTCCCATGCGTATATCTCTTTTCATAGAGTTCTGCAGAAGGATAGTGGCATTTATGTCCAACATTAAATGCAGTGTACTATATTTCGTCTTGTAGTCTCAACGGATGCATGTAGCTTTCTGAAGCATCACATGTTCAATCTCTCATAGACTTGTTGTCTCAAAAACTTGTTGTGACTTTGTTTTGTGAACAAAACACAAGTCTTTCATGACTTTCCTGAAGAAACAATCTGAGGAGACTTTCCTCCTTTGTCTTCAGATACCTTTGTGCAAAAGGTCTTCTTCTTTTCTTGGTCTTCTTCTAGTTAAATAAAAATTATATTCAGAGACTTAACATCCTATTACGGGGTTTCTAAAAACTATATACTAGGTTATTTCTTCTTTACAATGGTCAAGTGACCTAGAGTACTAAACACCTTTCTGGAACTAAGATAAGTCATTGTGCTGAGTGATCAAAATACTAACAGATATTCCTAACAAATTTCCCCCTTTTAGATCAGACAACAATGACTATCACTAAAATTCTATTACAGATTGGAGAAGTCAAATTCCCAGCACTTAATCATTTTAGAATGATTAGCAGTTAAGTTCAAATAAGTGCGAAAAGTAAGATATCAACCAAATCACAGGGAGTGATCTTTGCTGACAAGTTATCTTCTATTTGAGTATCTGAGAGTACGATCATCAGATTAACAGCTACAAAACATAAGATAACTTACAAGATTATATCAAATGAATACATCAGCAAAAATACACAAAACAATACATAAGGAAAATAGAACAACAGGAGAGTCCAAGCTCCAAGTAACATTCTAAGTCCTAAGTCCTCAAATCTTCAGAATCTTCAAAACACTTAGGTTGTCAGCAACCTTAAGTCTTCAGTCAGTCCTTCTTTGGTTAGTCTCTGAATCTCTTATCCTTGTGCTCTTTTTTGTCAATGACATAGTGTAAGAGATAGGTTCTAACAACCATTTCAGTTTCTCTGGCAACCTTGAACTTTTCTTTGTAGTCCAGATTAGGATTCTTCTTGTGAAACTGTCTAACCCAGTAGACTCTTTCCCATATCCAGGCATGCTCAATCTTGGTTTCAACCAGTTTGAAGTGCTTATAGATAACTCTCAAGTAATGTAAGTCAATATCATATTCTTCCTTAGTCATGTGCTATCTTACTCTAAGTTTATTTTGTGAGCTATATCATGTTCCAAGCAGTTTTAGCACTTTATGAACATCATCTGGCCCATAAATAGGAACCTCTTCCTTCATTTCCTTAGCCATGTTTTACTTCAAAATCAAGCCATGTCTTCACATGAGCAGTATTTATCAGATGGGGTTTGTTGACTCTCCATGCCATCATCTGGTTAAAGATAGGATCAGGAAATTTCCTATTCAATAATAAGTGTTGGAGATCCAGAATTCAGTAGCCATTGAGTTGTCTTATGCATTGGTGAGCAGACTGGGCTATCATGAGTCTTGGTGTACTCAATTAATGCATCTTCTGGTCTGGGAGGAAGTTCTTCATTGTTGGTTCTCCCAAACCTTGCATTTCTTCTTTGTCTCATGTTCATTCTGGGATGCTCCCTATATGTGTTCTGATTGGGGTTTTGACTTGAAGAACTACCATGGATAGATTTGGAATGTCCATATGGTGTTCTGGCAGCAATAGGAGTGCAGTTATAGGTTCAGATTCCTCATCAACTCTCTTCCTTTTTATGTGGAGAGGATAGTCATCATGATCAGTCTCATCATCATCATCTAGATAGTTTCCTTGATCTTTCTGTGAGCAAGTATCTTCATTACCTTTCTTCTTCTTTATGATCTCACCTTCTTCTTCTTCTTCTTCAAAAGGTTTATCTGATTTCCTTGGGGACTTGGTTCCCCTTGGATTTTCCTGTGAAGCTCTTGCTCTAGTTATTGGGGGTGGTGGTGGTATACTTTCTGTAGAGGGAGGTTCTCTTATGGTTAGAGGTTTTTCTGTAGGCCGCTACCTCTTGTCTGTATCTCTTCTGCTTCCTTCCTCCTTAGTCATTATAGTCTGAGTCAATCTTACATAAGCTTCTTGTAGAGAGTCGAAGTGTGCACTCAAAGCATTCTGGCCTTGTACCAGTTTCTAAACTTCAGAATGTAAGGACTCAAACTGACCATGTAGTAAGTGTTCTCTCTTGGAGATCTTCGCAAATGGCTCATACACTTTGTCTACTTTCCCCACAACATAACTTGATTCCATGAGTGCTTTTTGAGCTGTCTCTAAATCCTCATCTCTTTGCATTACCAAATCCTTATGTGCAATCATGAGAGATGTGGTCCTTCTGGTCATCAGCTCAGCAAAGGCTTTGAACTTTGGAGGGATGGTGGCCAATTCAATGTTGTTTTGTTCAACAATCCATTCTTTAGATTTTTCAGAACTATGAACTTATTTTCAAAAACATTGTTGTCTTCTGGAGCTTTATCAAAAATTTTAGGTGCAATCACCTTTCTCTTCAGATGAGAAAAATTCATGTGCTCATTTAGATTGTCCATCTCCAATTCTTCCTAATCCATTCTAGCTGGATGGTTAGGGTCTTCATTAGATCAATCATCAGAGGACTCAGATTCAAGGGCATCAATGGATTTCTTCCCTTTGTCCTGTGATGGTCTTGCCATTTGCAATGCAGCCTCAGCAACTTGCTTGTCTTCTACCAAGGATTCCAGCTGAACCACAGTAGTTTTCAGAGACTGCTTCAATTTGATTTGCTCATAAATGAGTTCCTTCTCCCTTTCATTTAGTGCCTCTAGATCCTGGATTTTGGCAGCTTTATGAGCAATATGATCCTCAAGCTGTGATTTATCTTGTACTTCTCTCTCCAAAAATTTCCTTAACTTGGAACTTTAGCCTCAACTTCCCATATAACAATGTGTATTGATTGTTCTTCATCTTGTTGTTGAGAGGTGTGAGTTGGTGATTTTGAAGATAGTAGTAGAGTTGATACTTTCTGTGCAGATAGAAAACCTACACTAGATGCTCCACTAGTCTTAACATTTCCACCAGCTCCTGGAGTGGGAGCCTCATCATCATCATCATCATCATCCTCACTATCATCCATTCTGGTGATGTTTAGAGGGATGGTCTTCAAAATCATTCTCGTCGATTTCCTCCTCATCGTCAGATACTAGATTGATCACCATTGGCAAAATGGTGACCTGCCTATTAACTTCCTCCTGCTTAGAAGGATAGACACTCATGCTTTTGGCAATGCAGGCTTGTAAGTCATCCGCCTTCTAGTTTCTTCATCCCCATCCAGAAATGCGTTTTCAAGCAATTGTACGATTTCTTCTAAAATCCCTCATGCATCAGTGCAGAGAAGTTATAACTCTTGACATAATATGTGGCATGGATGTAAGTCTCCATATCCAAAGCTCTTTCTCTTCTAGCCTTATTGTCAATCAAGCTGGCAATATCCGTAAAATCAGCTCATCTAAGTTTATGCCATGATTTGAATAGATGGAGATGTTTCTTTATTGTCTTTTCTCTAAAGAACTTGTGCACCTCATCAGAAGATGATGTAGAAGTTGAAGGTACAACGCTTAAATCTTGAAAGAGAGAGAAGTCTTTTAGTTTCAAAGACTTCAAAGTTATATGAGTTTGAAAGATGAATGCAGTTTCTGAACTACCTGAGTTTCAACTACATGCTCAGAAGGTTCTACCAAAGGAATGGCAGCCTCAGATACTTCATTACGAGGGTGAGACAAGGTAGTATGTTCCTCAGCAACTACTCTTTTAACTTGAACCTAAGGATAAAAATCGACACATTAGATGGATTAATATAGAGTTATGTTTTTACAAACAAGTTGTTGTTATTTGAGTTTTCACTTACCTCCGGTTGGGGAGGCTCAGAAACAACATGTTCAGAGGCTTGTTCAATCTCTGGAACTCTTTCTTGGGTTGAAGACGGAGGGGCTTCATTAATATCCATTGGTACTGAAGGGGTCGCAACCTCACCTTCTTGTACCTTTTCTTCTTCGGTTTGAGCCTATGGAAGCAAAAACATTCATGTGAGATTAAGAAAGATTATTTAAAAATGAAAGTGCCAACTTTCTGAAAGATATGTTAGGCAAACCTTCGATGATAAAGGCTCAGAAACATGTTCTTCAGAAGCCTTTACGGTTTCTGGCAATTCCTTTTCAATGAGTGATGTGTCCATCACTTCTCTTTCTTCCTCAGTTGGAGCATATCAGAAACACATTATCAAGTTAGCAAATTTAATAATAAAACAAGTAAGAAAAGAATCACAACCTTCAGAAAATGATTATTGACAGGCTCAAATTCTTTTGACGTTGAGGCTTGTGGAGCCTCTTCTTCTCTTTCTGAAGAAGGCTTTACAGCATCTTCCGGTGCTTGTGTTTCTTCTTGGGCCAGTAACAAAGATAATTTATGAGTAATAGGTAATAAACAATTAAGTTTAAAAAGGTCAGATATAGACTTCTTTGCTACCTAAAGTGCTTCTGGTTGAGCTTGTGAATCCTCTTCTCGATTAGAAGATTCTGGCACTTCAGACTCAAGTTCCCGTTCTAAAACTTTCTGGGAAACCTGTTTCTCTACAGGATTTTCTTCAGCAATGTATGTTCCTTGTTTTTTTTTTATTGCAATATTTCAGCAGATGGGTTTGAGATAAAAACGTTCATAACCGCATCTTGCAGTCCTTGTAGAGTGAAGGCAATGTCAGTATCCTCCATCACTACATCATCCGCATTCAGAGACTTTTGAATATAGTCTAATGAGCTCTGAATTGTTGTGGTTGTAGCTTCTTATGTATCAATGATATTGTCAGAAACCAAAGTCCATACAAAATACTCAAGCACAAACCTGCTACGTGTTAAGTGTTGTATTACCGTTGCAGAGGGTAACCATTTACCGTTCCTACATTTGGTGTAAGGGCACTTCAACTTCCCCCCACTCAAACAAGCACAATGCGAAAGTGCAAAAGCGATGAACCCTTCAACCCCTTGCATAAAACTAGACTGAACACAACCATTAAGAGTGTGAGAATACTTCCACTCACGATCGGGATTCATACTTAACTTGCACCTCAATGTATTAGATTTATACATGTATTGTATTACTTCTTTACATTATTAATTAATTAATTAAGTTTGGTTATGATTTTGTAATTAATTACATGCGTTTCAAGCAACAATTATATTACAAAATTACTTCATTGCGAAAATTTTGTACCAATAGATGAATTACATGCATTTTGCATTACAATAATTGTAGAATTTTAAAATTACATGTATTTCACATTTAGCACTAATTATGATAACCGAGTACATATCCGAGACAAAATCACCTAATTTTAGTAATGTAGAACTAGCTACTACATACTTCTTATATCATCATACCCCTCATTCCATTGTACCGCTCCGACCATAGAACCTACATTCTAGCAAATCTACATCCTCATACCAATACGCCATGCACATATTTCGAGCTCATTCCACTCTCAATCCCAACCCCCGTCTCTCCCTCCATTTTAAATATCACATTTCAAAGGTTGGTTCCTCACCATGATTATTCCAAACCAGATACTTCGGCATAAATCCATTACAGTTCAAGTGATAGACTACTGTTGCAGGAGTCAAAAATTATTTGTTACGACATGTTTCTAATTTGCAAGGGCACTTTATCAACCCTCAATTACACAAGTATCATATGTCGTTGCAAAAGCAATGAAATCTTAAATCCCTTCAACAAAACTCAATTGTACTCTTCCATTCACTGCACGGCGCTACATCCATGAACGACCGCTAGTCATTCGATATTTTTAACCTGACACGTCTCAATTTATTAGATTTACTACATTTTTACTAAATTCCAATTTCTTACGTATATTTACCACAAAAGCATTAGCTAGTATAAATCACATCATTTTCACAACCAAATTGTCTCAAAACCACTAGATTGAAGCTACTACTATTGCCACATACTTAACGTTATACTAATTAACAATCCACTCGTTCATCTCAAATTAAGTTTAAGAAGCTAGTATATAATATTGTTCCAAAAAACATATAATTGTTCATCTCAAATTTTACATTAAACTTAATCTTCTTAATCATACTACATTTACAAAAATATCAAATTAAACTAGCTACGTAGGTCATATATATCAATTTGTAGATGTCAAAGTTCACACAACACATAATATAACCCAATCTAGCTACTACATACTTCATATAAACATGCATTTGCTTAAATTAGTTGAAATATCAAAGATCCCCAAATTTTAAAAATAAGAACTTTAGCCAGAATACCTTCAATTACAGAGAAATAAGCAGATGAAAGTTGGAATTGGTACACCCGAGATCATTGTCCAAAGAGCTTTGAATAGAGTCCAAGATTTGCTGGAATAGTTGAGTTTTGGTCGGAGAAGCGTTTTGGCAAGAAGAAGAAGAAGAAGAAGAAGAAGAAGAAGAAGAAGAAGAAAAGTGCAGGCGATGGACAAACTACTTTAGGGTTTGGTAACTAGAATCCATACTACGGTTTCAGGGTACAGTACAAACTAGTAACTAGGTCGAGACAATACAGGTACATGTTCCTAATACATGTCGTCTACAGTGATACAATCAGTTCACTAAATCAGTAAACGGGTTGGTCGGTCGTCGTCGAGTAGTCGCGGTCGGAGTTAGGCAGTCAGACAGATAAACAGGTTTAGGAATTGAAAAGCGAATACTGAACAGTAGCAAACTTTCCCAGGGCCGGATGCCGAAAGCCAGCTATCACTCACGGAATCGTAGTTAGTAGTCGAGTCGGAGTCAGAGTTAGGCAAGCAGGTAAGTAGACATGAACAGGTATGAAAGAGCAAGGAATGAACAATGGTACTTTAACTTTCTCAGGGCCTAATGCCGAAAGCCCGTAATCACTCACCGTTTATAACTGCTACTTCAGGAGCTTCCACAGATCCTGATAAACAGATAGTAATACTTATTTAAGTACCTGATAGTTTAATAATATCTTAGTCCCTTTACTATGTTGTCACTTAATTGCGTCACTTATTCCGGTTAACCTGATAAGTTGGTATTTCCGGCTTTCCAATAATTACTCAGTATTTCGTTTCTCAACAGACAATCCACTACCGACAAGAAGTCTGTCCAATAATCCCATCCTCCAACAGTATACCATTAAACAATATCCGCTCGGCGTTAAAATACAAAATCAACCTAACCTATTTCCGTAATTTTTCTACTCTTACGAAATAATAAAATTAAGGAGAGGCGGACAGAGAGCAGAAATAAGGAGAGAGAGTAGAGGGAAAATGGTGCGAGTTGGAGAGGAATTCGGATGCCCCTATTTATAGCCGGAGGGGCGGTGAATATGGCGGCGAAGGGTGGAGCTCGTGGCCGGAAAATTGGCCACGATTCTTCTCCATTCGTTCCACGCAGTTTCTGTCACGCCACGAGGGGCGGCGCACGTCGTCCAAGGGCGGCTCGAGGTGGCGTCACATGGACTGGTCGGATTGTCGATGAAGAAACTTGAAATGGCGCAGAGAAACCAACAATGGCGGCTGGAGCATGTTGGAGAAGATGATGGGGGGGTGAAATGACGGGTCTACCTTTAATTGGAAAAGAAGGGAATAGAATTTTAAGGGCACCTTGGTCTTTTTGCTATTATATTCAACTGGTTCGTTCTGGCTACCAAATGGCTCGTAAATAAATCCCGAAAAATTGGCAAACTAATTCCCAGACATTTATCACGCCATTCTCAAGCCATCGAAAAAATAAAATAAATAATTTTTATTTTATAAATTTTAATATTATTTTATTTGTAATTAACTAGTTTCTATTCTAACGTCGAATCCGCTCGGCGTTAAAATACAAAATCAACCTAACCTATTTCCGTAATTTTTCTACTCTTACGAAATAATAAAATTAATATTTAAAAAAAAATTCGGATGTTTAACAAAAGTTGCGGTTGTTACAACACCAATCATGTGTCAATTTGTATATTTGGCGAAATAGATGACGTGGACGTCGGAGTTCTAATTTTCACTCCAAACTTATATCATTTTGAATTTTAAATTTCATTTCTCCCTCATAAATTACAAAATTAACGTTTTAATCATTTTAGAAATTATAAAAATTAGTTTTTATATATACAACAAAATTATAAAGAAAAATATATATTTCTTTAAATTTCTAAACAGTAAAAATAATGTGAACACAATAGAAAAACGTAAACAGTGAAAAGTTAAAATGACTAAAAAGTTAAAAATTACAAACATAAACAGTATAAATTAAAGTCGAATTATAGCCAATTCAAGCTGCATTTTTTCTATTATTTAGTCATTTTAGTTTTTTACAGTTCAGTTTTTATTGTGTTCCCTTTTTTAATGTTCTGAAATTTATCTTATTTTTATAATTTCGTTTATATTATTTGTAAAAATTAAAAATATTTTTTAACTATTTTGTCATTTTATTTTTTCTCGTTGTTCACGTTTTTTTACTGTTCTATTTTTACTGTGTTTCCATTATTTTTACTGTTCAGAAATTTAAAAAATAACAATTTTTTCTTTATAATTTAATTTTATATATAAAAAATATTTCTCGTTATTTATAAAATGATTAAAACATTAATTTTGAAATCTATAAGTGAGAATTGAAATTTATAATTTCAAATTATATAAGTTTGGTAGGAAAATTAAAACTTCAACGTCATGTCATCGATTTCGCCTGAAAATTTATCAAAGTATAAAAATTAGATGGGTGGTTACTATACTATATCTAAATTGGTCAATCTCACTTTAGTGTACCTAAAATGACAATGTCTCACTTTAGTGTATCTTAAAAATAAAATTGTCGTGTACATTGTTCACTACATATATTGTTCTTAACCATTATCTGGATAACTTTATGTGCAAAACTCAAAAAAAATATTTAACATATATTTGAATTTATTCCGATGAAACTCCATAAACGACAATTATAAATCTATTATTCATTAAAATAAGATATAAATTTAGATATGTGTTTAACTGTGTCAATTTAAATTTTAACTTCACTATTTAATTTTAGTATTTTGACCGTATAGTATATGTATAGTTTTTATTGATGAGTCTCATATAATTTTATCTAAGTAACTCGAAAAAATATTTTAATTAAATAATCATTAATTCATTAAAATAAATCTAAATGTATTAAAGAATTTATTTTTTTAAAACCACAAACATACTCAAAAAATAATTTAGTACAAGAGTCGACCGAAGTCCACACTATATCACCAAATCCAAAACACAACCTATGCAAAATTTGGTTCTGATTTCTTCAACTTAAAATTGCTTCAGTTTAGTTTAGTTCAGCTCAATGAAGCTCTAATTAGTTATAATGTATACCTTACTTCAGTTTAGTTAACCCAGAGCAACTTATCAACATGAGGTTTAAATCAAGGATATTAGACCTACGTCGAATTACACAAAGTACAATTACACTTTTAATTTCGGCTAAATCAATTATGCTTCTGCTGAAAAAGTGAAAAATTCCAACCAGGCCATATCATATAAGAAAACTCACCCACGGGATATATTTTTCAAGGTTAAAATCCAACCAACCTGTTAAGGTCTCGACGAGTTGATATAAGATAAACTTTATATCGGCTCATGCACCCGTACCGGACCCGTTAAGTAGTAACTTATACAAATTTTTAATAAATGGTACCCCTCAAATCCCAAAATTAAAGTGTACAAAGCAATTTACATGGAATAAGCATAAGAGAGGTATTCAAAATACAAAATAACATCCATATTAAAGTCATAGTTATCAAAAGAATAAGTTTTAGTGTACATTTCCAACAAAATTAAATCAAATGGATGTTGATAGAGTAGATTATATACTAACTATCTAGTAAGACCATTTCCAATGCTCCCACTAAAATTAACATATCTCTTCCACATCAACATTTTATTTACCTTACACTCTCAACAACCATTATACTCCAATGTTCACACTCTATTAAGCTTTTCTTTTTTTATTTATTTTAAACTTCATCTTTTCATTTCTTTTTTATCTTTCGTTTTCATTTAAAGAAACAGAAATAAAGACTCACATTGTAAAACACCGTATTTTTTATGCGATAATATTTTATTATTATTTATTAAAAATTTGAAAATTATTTTTGATTCTACCTTATCTTATGTTGAATAGCATCCCTGTATCGAATTCGTAATTTAATTAGATTTATTTACCAATTTATTGGAGTCCAGAAGGTTTTGGGTTTATATCGGTGTTTATTACAGTTATATCCCTCAGCTGAGTGTTTTGAAATCTTCAGTTTCCGCCTTCATCGCCAATTGCAACCCGAATCCTTCTCCATCTCCTCATCTCTCACGATTTCTTCCAACTGTTTCCTATATATATGCCTCCTTCCTTCATCCGTTCGCATAAATCGACTCAGAGAGATTCTCGAAACTGGAAGTGGCCTCCCCGCAACTCAGGTTCGATCAGTTGCAGCAGTCGTTCATCTCGTAGTCGTCGGACTTGAGTGGTAAGCATACGAAATCCTGTAAAACCTCGATTCCTTTCCCCTTGTCATTTTCCTAACGCAATGACTCTGTTCGTAGTTGATAGACTATGTAATCCTAGTTAGATTAGAATAGCTATATATATTAGAGTCCTAGTTAGTATGTCTTATTTTTCTAGTCCTAATTAGATTATACATAGCTTCTTATATTTTTGTATATATACCCTACATCATTCTATGAATAAACACGATTGATTATTCAATAATCTTACATGATATCAGAGGGTTACGATCCTTCCACTGCATAATACTGTGATCATCAACCTTGCTTGTGTTACTGTCCAAAAGCATGAACCCATTGTTCGTTCTTCTTCTTACCCAAACAGCAACCTGCAATCTCAATTCCTCTCCCCCTGCTGATTTTCGATCCCTTGCCGTTTCCCTGTCCTCAGAT